>DF360580.1:4474-40455 GCA_000787875.1 Solanum virginianum
GCCCTGCATAAACACTTTCATAAACTCTTAAACGAAAAAAGAGAAGAGATATCGAGTTGGGTGAGTTAGCACACTCCGATAGTCATCGAGACTTTGGTTATTGCAGGCGGTTTAGAGTTGAGAAGGCTAGATGTGCTATTAGTAGGTTGAAGAAAGGGAGAGCGATCGGACCCGATGAGATCCCGGTAGATTTTTGGAAGAACATGGTCAAGGATGGCATAGAGTGGTTGACTAGACTGTTTAATGCTATCATGAGGACTACCAAGATGCCCGATGAATGGAGGAAGAGTACAATGGTTCTATTGTACAAGAATAAGGGTGATATTCAACACTGTAACAACTACAGGGGTATTAAGTTGTTAAGCCACACTATGAAGGTCTGGGAGAGAGTGGTGGAGATGAGGGTGAGAAAAGTAATGTCTATTTTAGAGAATCAATTTGGATTCATGCCGGGGCAGTCAACTATTGAAGCAATTCTTGTTTGGAGATTAGTGGAAAAATATATGGAAAGAAAGAAGGACCTTCATATGGTGTTTATTGATCTCAAGAAGGCCTATGACAAAGTCTCGAGGGATGTACTATGGAGGTGTCTAGTGGTGAAAGGTGTTCCAATGGTGTGCATTAGGGTGATAAAAGACATGTATGATGGAGCCAAAACTCTAGTAAGAACGGTCGGAGAGGACTTCGAGTATTTTCCTGTTGAGATGGGACTTCATCAAGGATATGTGTTGAGCCCTTTTCTATTCGCCTTGGTGATGGATGGGCTGACACAGTCTATTCAAGAGGAGGTTTCATGGTGCATGTTATTTGTAGATGACATAGTACTGATTAATGAGACTCGGACTAAAGTTAATGATAGATTGAGGTTTGGAGACACGCTTTGGAATCCAAAGGGTTCTCACTGAGCAAGACCAAAACAGAATACTTGGAGTGTTAATTCAACGTGACGATGGATGAAGTAGACATTGATGTGAGGCTTGCCACTCTACTTATTCCCAAGAGAGAACTTTGAATATCTTGGGTCCATCATTCAGAGTAGTGGCGATATCGATGATGATGTCATACACCGTATTGGGGCAGCATGGATGAAATGGAGGCTTGCCTCTAGAGTATTGTGTGATATGAAAGTACCACTTAAACTCAAAGGTAAGTTCTACTGGATGGTGGTTAGATTGTCTTTATTGTATGGGGTGGAGTGTTGGCCAATCAAAAACTCACATGTTCAGAAGATGCAGGTCGCAGAGATGAATGTTGAGATGGATTTGTGGGCATACTAGGAGTGATAAGATTAAGAATGAGACCATTCGGGAGAAGCTCGAGGTGGCCCCTGTGGCTGATAAGATGAGGGAAGCAAGACTGCGATGGTTTGGACAAGTGCAAAGAAAGAGTATCAATGCTCCTATTAGAAGGTGCGAGAGGTTGAATTTAAGAGTTACACGGAGGAGGAAAGATAGACCGAAGAAGTATTAGAGGGAGGTGATCAAACAAGATATGATGAAACTTGATCTCAGCGAGGACATAACCTTAGATAGGAAGGAGTGGAGGTCGCAAATTAGAGTAGTAGGCTAATAGGTTAGTAGAGTTAGGTTGATGTCTGGCCGAAGGGTATAGTAGGGTAGTTGCATTTGTCTGGTGTTGTCATTATCTGTCTTGTATATGTTAATTGTCTCATATTTTACGTACTTCCTGTTTTCTATATCTAGTTTACTCTGCTTATGGATTTTTGTGATGAGAGTTCCCAGGAAACAACCTTTCTACCTTTATAAAATAGTGGTAAAGTTTGCGTATATTCTACCCTCCCCAGACTCCACTTGTAGGATTCCATTGGGTATGTTGTTGTCGTTGTTGTAGGATATTTTTATGTATTGTTCAGTTTGATGCATTAAAAATAGCATGCATTGCATTAATAAATTTATTTACAAAGATACCCTCTACATTATTGGTGAAAAAGATGTAAAAAAAAGTTTTGAGGGGCAATTGGGTCTTTAATCATGCTAGTGCATGCATGAAAACCATTGCATTATTAATACTTAGAAATCTATGACATTAGTAATACACTCCTTAATATACAATAGATTGTATAACTAATGCAAGCATTAATTATATATAGGTTGAAAAAGAGAACCAAACAAGGTACTAGTAATACATTAAGATAATGCATGTGTTATTTTTCTTAATACACTCTATCAAATGACCTTTGAGTACATTAAATAGCATTTGGTCTAGACTACATTCAATATTCTCTTGAACTATCAAATGTTTATCCCTAGGATTTTTTTGACCTTCAAGTAGGGATGGCAATGGGTCGGGTTGAGTTCAAGCCGCAAATTTTTTAAACCGCCCCACCCCGCCCTGCATAAACAGCCCCGCTTAAATTTTAAAGTTCTTTTATTTTTTAATTAAATTTAGTTTTTTTCCGCTAATTAATGTCTCAACAACTAATTAACTATTTTTAGTTGACATTTTAACAATTGTTTCTTAATTTTTTCTTAAAAGTTTCTAATTAATATTTTAACAACTACCAATTTACCAGACACTTTTAGTTTAAATTTTAGAAAAAAATAAAATTAGAATCGATGTTTAATATAAATGGTTTATATCTTTGATTTTTACTAATTACAAAAATTTAATTTCTTCGAATTCAAAGGCCATAACAATCAAAACACCAAATCTAATGACTAGAGAAATTAATTGGATGAGACTATCTTTAGCTCATATCCCTAAATGAGAAATTAATTGGATTAGACTGTCTTTAGGTTTAATGTAATGGTTAATTTCACCAAGTCCTTACAGATGAAGTCTTACCCAACTCTATTTTGCTTTCTCAAGCCAAAATAGTGTCTGAGAATTCAACCAATATCTGCAACCAGTGATTTTTTGATTAAAACTTCGAACAATACTAGATTCATGCATGACAACCGTTTTGGAAATAATTAATCAATGCCCATTGGGTTTTACATCCACATCTTGCATGCACACCTTTTAGCTACAGACCTAGCTATTCATAAATGATGAAATAAAGACTATATCCAAAAAGGAAAAAACTCCATTTCAAGCTAAATTGATTATCAAATCTAAATCCCAAGCTTGGAGATGTCTACAATTTTCGTTTTCTACCTTAGCAAGCAAGAAGTTTCTTTAACTACTTTCTATCACTAAAACTTATCCAGAAAAGAACTCCCTAAATTATTCTCAATCAAGAAGATATTAGTGCATAATTACACAACTTCCCATTCAACTTCCCATTCTGTCTTTGCACCTTTCCGAAGGAAGCATGTTTCATCTTCACGTGTGCCTTTGCCCTTGAAGTTTTCGTGTTTGACTTGCACAGGACTGGTGGAACGCCGGTCTAGCATTGTGTAGCGCTAGTCGTGGTACTCAGCCTTCCTTCAGATGCACCTGTGCTTGGATTGGCAGAATGCTGATCAAGGATTGTTCAGCGCCAGTCAATCCTTAGTGCTTGTGACAGTATCCTTCCAGCTTAGTTGGCGTTTGGCCGGGAAGATGCCAGTTAGCTTCTTCTAGATGCCGGTTCCTTCGCTGGTGTATTTCAGTAAATTTAAGCTTCAAATCCTTCAAATTTTGTTCTTCCAAAAATGCCTGCCTATAAGAGAACCAGGGCGTAGAATTCCCTCAATTAGCATCAAAACATATTAATAATTCATGAATTTGAGTTCAACAAGGTGGTAAAATACCAATTCATCAACCACCACTATATAGAACTTCCTTCTGAGCTTCAGTGGTACCTTTTTATCACATAAGATTCTGGAGGCAAGCATTGGCTTCATTCATGCTACTCCAATACGATGTGTGATATCCTCGTTGATGTCTCCACTCTCCTGGATTATAGACCCAAGGTACTTGAACCTGTCTCTCTTGGGGATATTTTTGTGCATCAAGCCTCACTTCCACATCCTCTTCATGCATCATCTCTCTGAACTTCTACTCATTTTCATAGGAAGCAAGAGGAAAATGAAAGAATGTGTAATTGCTACGTAGGTTTGATAATGCTCTTACTTGTATTGAATGTTCTTTTTGTTTATCTGATCTTTTCATGTCTTCCATTTTGCAGGTCACTATTTGGGTTAGCTTGATTTCCTTTCATGCTTATGCTGATATTTCTTTTGAAAGCTCATTAGATGTAGGTATTCTTTTTTCTCTTGTTGTGTTTTCTCCTATCGTTCAATTTTCTCAAGTATAAATGAGTGAATTCTAGTGATGCCGGATATAACTTTTGTGCTTTTTTAATCAATGTCTGTTGTTTCACTCTTCTGTTGCTTCTGGTCCTATCGTTCAAACTTACACTATCTTTAATTGTTGAATCTCTTGAGTTATTTCAGACTTTCTGAATGTATCTGATTACAAGTGGATTTTGCAGCTTGAATAATAGCCAAAATTCAATTTTCTCCAAAAGTTTTTAATCGTGGGATTTGCTCGACTTGTTTATTCTTAACTTAAATATGAATTGTTTTTGGATTACTAGAGAGGCAGAGGGATCACAAACCTAAGGTCTGCCCTTCAGGTAATGACTATGTGGATTTTCTCTTTAGTGTATCTTTAGCAAGACAGGCTTTAACTGTGATGTTTCTAGCAGAATATTTTTGCTGAGAGTCTTGTTGATGAAAAAGATGCCTTCCTGCAAACATTTTCAGCTGAAAGTCATTATATTCGGTTCGTCAATAACTTTCTTATACCTATTTTTTCCATGTTGATTCTTCTTACCATCCATGAGGAATGATATTTTCTCCTACCGGTTTCTAGCATATATTTAGATCATTAGTTGTGCTCGAACACAGGTCTGTTGTCTCAAATGCTGAAGCACTGCAGCATAAAATTTCAAATGGCTGTAGCAGTGAAACGAATTGTCTTTTGAATTCAGAACCTTCAGATGTAGAGGTGTCTTCTCTATCTCTTTTCTTACATATTAGGATACGGATGATAAAAGTAATATCTTCTTTTTTTGTCCTGTGGTGCATGTTTTGCATAATATCTTGCTTGTGTTGCTTTGTGTAGATATCATTAGGAGCTTGGAATAAACTAGTACTAAAGCAGCTGCACTACAGCTGCCAATCCAATGTGTTAGTTTGGAATATGGTGGAAGATATCTTCTAGACCTACATGGAATTTCTTTATATTGACGAACTTCTACTTTTTGGAAAAAAAATGGTAGAAGTTACTCCTGCTTGATTGGAAAATCCTAGAATTTCCAAAATAAGATTTATGATCCTTATGTTTGTGCGTGTCTCATCTGCTCTCTCTCAGACACTTGAATGGTCACTTTCTTTTGCATGTGGAATCTGTGTATGTTGTATTGAAATGCTATGCCTTTGTGTATTTGTGAAGAAAAAGCTGAGGATTGATTATCCTTGTCGGAATTGCTCCAGGTATTCAGGATTGTCGGCACGCCTGTAGGACATCTTTATAGCAGACTGGTACCAATGGTTCTACTATTAGTGGATGGTAATTATCGTGTGTTTTTTTTTTTCCAAAGATAATATATATGGCTAGCTTAAAAAGTTATAGTGGTAATTTTCAACCAGGTAGCAATCCTATTGATGTCCTTGATCCTAGATGGGAAATTTTTCTCCTAGTCCAGCAAAGGAAAGATGCACATTCAAGGTTGCTTGGTTTTGCAGCTGTTTATCGTTTTCATCGTTATCCTGGAAGTACACGCATGCGACTTGGGCAGGTAAATAAATGTCAGTTAGGCATTATTATGACACATTTTTTTAATATAGCTTTTCCTAGCAACTGATTTGGGTTTTGGCAGATACTGGTTATGCCTCCTTACCAACGTAAAGGTTATGGTCGTTTTCTTCTTGAGGTGCTGAATAGGGTAGCAGTATCTGAAGATGTGTATGACCTGACTATTGAAGAGCCTGAGGATTCTCTTCAATATGTTCGATTGTGCATCGATGTTGAGCGTTTGCTTGTATTTGACCCAATCCAGCAATCCTTAGATTCAGTTGTATCACATTTAAAGCAGGAAAATCCTTCAAAAAAAAGCTGCATGTGCAAGTATGCTCCACCATTGAGTGCTGTTGATGATGTGAGGAAAACTTTGAAAATCAACAAAAAGCAGTTTGAGCAATGTTGGGAGATTCTTATCTATCTTCGCTTGGACCCAATTAACAAATATATGGAGACATACCGGGCACATGTTTCAGACAGAGTAAAGGCTGAAGTTGTAGGGAAAGATTCTGAGGGTGTGGGGAAGCAGGTGATTGATGTACCAACTGAATATGATGAGCAGATGTCATTTGTGATGTTCAAATCGCGAAATGGTGAATCTAGTGGCATAGAGACGACTGACAATCAAAGTAATGTGGAGGAGCTGCTGCAGAAACTGGTAGATGAACGAATGAATCAGATCAAGTTAATTGCAGAGAAGGTTTCTTCTGTTCATCAGCAATGAAGACAAAGGCAGCTGCTATTTCACATCCTAACAAATGCATATTCCTAGATATTGATGGAGAGGTTTTGGAATTTCAAAAGGAGTGGTGGAACTGAGCTGTACTTGCTAAGGTTAAATTAGTTTAGTCTTCAATTATGTCTGAGACGTGTAGTTAACGTGTGAACTATTTGATATGAGGCAATATTCCGCATTCTCCCTCGATCTCTTTTACTGATTGAATGCATTTTAGAGTAATTAAGGTTAAGTGCCAAATGGAGCAATTGGGAAAGAAATTGATCAAAAGCTATTTGACCTTGGTATAATGAGAGTCATTGTTCTCTGGTCCTTATTGTTGGATTCTGAATTAAAATAAAATTGCCCAGAATGCAAGGGTTTGCCTCCAAATTGTTATTAAAATGTTTCTCATAGCTCGTGGATGGGTTGGAATTACTGACCCTTCATTGTGTGTGCGCGTTTCGTTCCCCAACTTGTGACTTTCCCAAGGTTCGTATAGTGGTTTGGTACTTGTTGAAATGATTCAGGTTGAGCTCTGAGGGGCTGTTGAGTTTTGGCCAAGAAATAACATTTGGACAGTGCATTTTTTCTGTTCTTTTAGTGCAGCTGCAGTGCTTGGCGTTTGTGATGTGCTGGATCGCGATCGCACGGGTATGGGCCACTAGGGCATTACGGTAGTGTGTAATGTGGTCGCATTCGTGAAGAAGGCTCGGTAGACTGCTCTTAATGCCTGCGAGTGTCTTTTCACGGCAGTGAGAAGGATAACTAGTACAAATTTTGAGCTATTTCACAATTTTTGGGTATTGGAAGCTCGGACTAGTACGATTACATGGAGATTTTCAGCATCAAAGCATGGTAAGTGATTTATACTTGGTTTTGATTATTTATTATACAATAACAACACATCCAATGGAATCCCACAAGGTTTGAGATTATTTATTATGATTTACCTCTTTAATTTGACGCCTAACACATTGAATCAAAGAGTAGAAATTGGAGATTTTGCCATAGGTTTAAGAGAGTATAATTTGAGATTTTGAATATCGATTGGGAATCAAATGGTAGATTTTGTTTTGTAGATTTGGGTTGGGTCGGTTATTGGTCAAAATCAAAATGAAACCAATTAAAAAACTCAAAAATCAAATCAAATAAATTATAATATACATTTATCAGTTTGGTTGTTATCGGTTTCGGTTTGGTTTGGTTCAGTTCAGTTATTTGGTTATTAACCATATACAAAAATAAGAAAAAATGACAACAATCAATTCAAAACAAAAAATAGTTAGAACAACAAATATCATACAACTTTAATCACTAAATTTACTTTGAATAAAATTTTAAAATTCATCATTTTGGCATAGAAGAGATAGTGGCATCTCTAATCCCACAAAAAATTATCATAGATATTCATATGTATGAAATCAATAAAATTAACGGAAAAGAGTCAAATTTACCCTTTGAGTATATGAAATAACCTTTTGGGCCAAATATACTCCTGACGTCAGTAAAATGACTCAAATTCGTCCTTCAATTTAACGGAGACATAATTAATTTTTTAATTAATGACGTGACACTTTTCTATTGGTTAATTAAAAATTTAACAAATTTAAGTTTTCTTTTTAAAAAACCCGCCCCAATTCCTAATCCACCCATAACCCACCCGTTTAATTTATATCCAAATATACTGATGTTGAAGATAATTTTGAAATAAAGAATTAAATCAGTTGCATTTGCTGTGAGCTGGATCATTGAAATGACTCTGTTCAGTTTCTTTCTCAAGTGGCCTTTGTTTTGTTGGTGATATGCAACATTTGTTTTAAGGGCACATTTGCTTCTTAGCATTGAAGATACTTATGAAGTCCTTCCATTCCTAAATCTCTTTCAAAGCCACTGCATTTGTATCCTCCATATGGCAATCCGGATCGAAAGCAAAGTAACATTTTATCCAGATAACACCAGCTTGAATCGATCTTGAAACTGTGTTGGCAATATTCAAGTTATTGGTCATCCCACCTGCTGCTGATCTCTTGATCACCTCCTCTACGTCTTGAACTTCATCACTACCCGAACAGGTTCAAATATTTCTTCTGTTGAGATTTTCAAATTATCTTCAACATCAATAAATATGGTTGGTTCAACGACATAAATTGGGGCGGGTTTTTTAACATCAGTATATTTGGATATAAATTAAACGGGTGGGTTAGGAATTGGGGCGGGTTTTTTGTTAAATTTTTAATTAACTAATAGAAAAACGCCACGTCATTAATTAACAAATTAATTATGTCTCCCTTAAGTTGAAGGGCAAATCTGAGCTATTTTACCAATGTCGGGGTATATTTGGACCAAAAGGTTAACGAAGGGTATATTTGGCCCTTTTCATATACTTAAAGGGTAAATTTGACCATTTTCCGTAAAATAAATATTCTCGTCTTGAGTATTCATGCTTTCATAAATAGATTAAAAAATAAAATTTGATGAAATTGTTTGTAAGATCTTTAAAATTGTTTTTAAAAATAATATATTATGTATGTATAACTACAAAATCTATGTATATAATTTGTCGGTTCAATTTGGTTATTTCTTCAAGTTTTTCGAATAAATTCAAAGAATATGATCACATAAATGTCTATGATATTGACTCTTTGAGCATATTGGGTGTTTACACCTCATTTGATATTGTGAATGGACTATTCCTATGCATGAAAAGTATGATATGAATTATGATTTGATTTTTGAGCCCAAGTATGAATAATTATGAAGAATGTTTGGCTTTTAAGCCCAAGTATGAATTGAAACGACTTGCGTCTCTTTTGAAAGCATGTATACATATATGTATTCTTGTGGGATGATAATTTAGCACCGATGGATTGGAGGTGTTAGGGCTATTCCCAAGGGCTCTCTCCCTTTCCTTGAACTATGTGCCAACCATAGGTATATATTTATGAAAATCCTATCCAAAATGGGGGTGCCCGTAAGGAAGGTTGCTTCTTCGAAATGGGGGTGCTTGTAAGGAGAAGTATGGTTTACCATTGGCAAGTAAATGACTTCTTTACCGGTATGAGGATTATATCGGGACCCCAAGTAATAGGTCGCTTGGTCTTATATATGTTGGTTGAGGTCACATTCCCACTATATATGAGTATTATTACATTCAATGCATCATGAATTTCATGGCATATTGTTATACTACTCTTCTTTGGATATATACTTCTTTTTATATTATGTGCCTTGTCATCTAACATTGAATGCAGGTTTGAAAAGTCATTTGAATTGCATACCCGCATACTAGTACATTCAAATGTACTAACACATACTTTTTGCCTACATGATTTAACCATATAGGGATCGGATATTACTTTCATTGATCGTACGACAACTCGATTGGATCTTGAGATACTTAATATGGTGAGTCCTATCTTCTAAGGACAAACCACTATTCCTCTACCTAAGATGTTTAGTTTATGTTATTTACTTTGAGGGTGAGTTCGGTATATGCTTCCATCTTATCTTATGATTAGAGGCATTGTTGGACATCTTGTAGACTCTTTTACTTTTATATGCTAAGTTTTATATTCGAAAATTATAATTATGGATATATCTATCTAATGAGGTATTGTTATATGGATTGAGTATAAGGATTATGATTGCTTATATGTTATGATGTGAAAGATCTTAACTCCCGAATTGCCCCCATAGAGTGAGTTATATTTACCCGCCCCTTAGTCTTATGCATTATGTGAATTCATGTTTATCCCTTTCCCTATAACATTCCTATAGTGTGAGTCCTACTTTTTCGCCCTTTAGAACTATGTGTTTACTATTTGTATACACTTCCGAATCGATGATGTGAAACTGGATACTATGAGGCTTGTTTGGGAACTCTCGGGTTCCCATTCGCCATGTCACCCCTAGACCCTAGGTCGGGTTGTGACACAAGTAGTCTAACAATCGACTGGGCTTCGAACCCAAGAATAGTCAATTAGGCCTCGAACCTAAGAATAGTCAACTGGGCTTTGAACCCAAGAACAACCAACTAGGCCTCAAACCCAAGAACAGTCAACTGGGCTTCGAATCCCGAAATAATCAACTGGGCCTCAAATTCAAGAATAATCAACTGGGCCTTGAACCCAAGTACAATCAATTGGGCCTCAAACCCAAGTACAATCAATTGGGCCTCGAACCTTGGAATAATCAACTGGGCCTCGAACCCTAGAATAATCAACTGGGCCTCAAACCCTGGAATAATCAACTGGGCCTCAAACCTAAGAATAATCAACTGGCCTCAAACCCAAAGGACATCATCTGGGCCTCAAACCCAAGAAAAATCAATAGGGCCTCAGGCCCAAAATATAACCAAAGGATCCTAGACCCGAAGTGTCAATAGGGTACCAACCCTAAAGCAAGAATAGGATCTTAGACCTAAAATATAAATAGGGTCCTAGATCCAAAATATTCAACAGGTATATCACAAGTATTCAGAACAACCAAGTCCAATAGAGTCACAACTATGTCATAATCAGTACAATGTATGACTATATCAGAGGTATCCTGAACAAATTGGCCCATCGAAATCTTATCTATACTATGACTCCACAGTACGACATATAATCAACAAACAACCTCACAACCAACATCTCCCAGTAGCATCAGACTACACATTCATACAGATAGGAGTTAATTAGAATACCTACCTGTCACAAGGCATTAGCCCATATCCAGCCTTTATCAGGCCTTTTCGTAGCTCAACAGTGCTAGAACTCAGCAACTATAGTGATTATAGCTAGTACAGTCCAGAATAACCACAAGTATCTCAAAATAACTGTAGTTATCCTATATGCTAAGTACAACAAGTATCCAGGAAAAGCAAATATTAACAAATCATGATAATGGTGTTTAAATGCATAGCAGGAAGTATAACTACCAATCAACCTCACGACATATATACATATCTTACTCAAGACTTCCAACCATAGACACGCTCCCAATAGACATGTATTTCAGCTCAGTATAGAGGTAAGGAAAGCCTAGCCTACCTGAGCGGCAAATCCACGTGCTCTGAATCAATCCACACTAGTTTTACCCTGTCTGAACTCCTCCAAATGCTGCTAAACTCAAACGACATGCCGAAATCAATTTTCGACACTTCCACAATGTTCTTCTTGAAAAAATATACAAGTTGACCTTAAACCCAAGAATAGTCAATTGGGCCTTGAACCCAGGAATAATCAACTAGGCCTCAAACCCAAGAATTATCAACTGCGCCTCGAACCTAAGAATTATAAACTGCGCCTCAAACCCAAGTACAATCAACTAGGCCTTGAACCTAGGAATAATCAACTGGGCCTCGAACCTAGGAATAATCAACTAGGCCTCAAATCCAAGAATAATCAATTGGGATCGGAGATTACCTTCATCCACCGTACGAAGGCTAGATTGGATCTTGAGAAACTTGTTATGGTGAGTCCTATCTTCCAAGGACAAACCACCATTCCTCTACCTAAGAAATTTAGTTTATGTTATTTACATTGAGGGTGAGCCCAGGATACAACTTAGCCCCCATCCTATCTTATGATTAGACACATTGTTAGACATTCTGGTAGACTCTTTTACATTTATATACTAAATGTTATATTCGAAGATTATGATTGTGGATATGACTATCTATGAGATAATATTATATGGATTGAATATGAATATTATGATATGCTTATATGTTATGATGTGAAAGATCCTAAGTCCCGAATTACCCCCATAGAGTGAGTCATACTTACCTGCCCTTTAGTCATTATGTGCTAGGTATTATGTGAATTCATGTTAATCCCTTTCCCTACAGTATCCCCATAGCGTGAGTCCTACTTTTCTGTCCCTTAGAACTATGTGTTTACTATTTTTTTACGCTTCTGAGGCGATGATGTGAAAATTGATACTATAAGGCTTTTTGTGGACTCTCGAGTTCCCATTTGCCATGTTAGTCCTAGACCCTAGGTTCGGGTCATAACACAAGTAGGCTGACAATCAATTGGGCCTCGAACCCAGGAATAATGAACTGGGCCTCAAACCTAAGAATAATCAATTGCGCCTCAAACCCAGGAATAATTAACTGGGCATCAAACCCAAGAATAATCAACTGGGCCTTAAACCCAAGGGACATCAACTGGGCCTCAAACCCAAGGAAAATCAACAGGGTCTCAAACCCAAAATGTAACCAATACAGTCCTAGACCTGAAGCATCAATAGAGTCCCAAACCTAAAGTAAAAATAGGGTCCCAGACCCAAAGTATCAATAAGGTCCCAGACCCAAAATAATCAGCAGGTATATCACAAGTATCCAGAACAACCAAGTCCAAAAGAGTAACATCTACATCATAATCAGTCCAATGTATGGATATATCATAGGTATCCCTAACAAATCGGCCCATCAAAATCTTATCCATACTAGAGTCAGTCCACAGTATGACATATAATCAATAAATAGCCTCACGGCCAACATCTCCTAGTAACATCAGGCTACACATTCATATAAATAGGAGTTAAGTCAGAATACCTACCCGTCATAGGGCATTAGCCCATATGCAGCCTTTACTAGGCCTTTTCATGGCTTAATAATGCCAAAACTCAGCAACTATATTGATTATAGCTAGTACAATCTAGAACAACCAGAAGTATCTCAAAATAACTGTAGTTACCCTATATGCTAAGTACAACTAGTATCCAGGAAAAACAAAGATTAACAAATCATGATAACAACGTTCAAATGCATAGTAAGAAGTATAACTAACAATCAACTTTATGATATATATACATATCTTACTTAAGACTCCCAACCATAGATCGGCATATACATGTATTTCAGCTCAGTCTAGAGTTAAGGAAAGCCTAGCCTACCTGAAAAGCGAATCCACGCGCTTCAAACTCCTCCAAATGCTGCTTAGCTCAAACAACACACCAAAATCAATTTTGGACACTTCCATGATGTTTGTCTTGAAAAAATAAACAAGTTAGCCTTTTGAATCACTAAAATCTGATACAAAATGAGAGAAATTTCATAATTTAAGGTTTTGCTTCTCCTTTTCACGATCTGGAATAGATTTGGATATATATTTCACTTTGTTGCCTTTGCCATGTGGTGGCCTGTGGTTCAGCCATATCATCATGCCGATTTTAATCTTGAACAACTGCTCAAACTTAATTTCGATGCTCTAGCCTCATTCGAAGTAAAACAAGTACAATTCATATATGAAATTTGATCAAAAATGACATTTTGGACTCAACTGTGTAGTCAAAATTTCCATCGGAGGTCATTTTATTCTACTGTGGGTCCTATTTACAAATATCAAAATCTCTCAAAGTGACAAGAATACACCCGGAAGCCCTGGAAACCAAACAAAAGGTCCTCCTATACCAAACTCTATGTTTCGGATCCAACGAAGTGGTCAAAATTTCCATTTGGAGCACATTTCCCAAGGATGTTGACTAAGGTCAACTATTGTCTCATTTCAGAGGCTAAATTTTCAAAATTCAATATAATTACACCTAACATTCTCCATCTAATTTGGCCGGTCAGAATTTTTCTCTGAGGCTATTTACTAGGGATTTACCAAAAAATTCATTTTACGGTTAAATGTCTCGTTTAACTCGGAACACGACATAAATGTCAAATGATTCACCCAACAACATAATAATCAGTGTCAATAGGTTACAAATATCCCACCATTACTATGCAAATGCTCAAACTAATAAAATATTCATGGAACCACAAAAATAACTTGGAGTATCATTACGATTTGATTTGATTTTATGGTTTGGGTCGATTTTTATCCAAAGTTTGAACACCTATCAAACCCTCAGCTTGATGATTTAAGTGGCTTGAGCTTGGGTAGGGATAAATCTGATAAGCCTAGCCAAGGACTCGTGGGTGCAGTTGAGGGATGTACTTCATGAAAATTCCTGCTAAGTAACTCATCTTGGATTGCTAGGGACAGGTTCGATTAACACATTTGAAACAAGTGGGATCTATATGAGATTATGTGAAGGAATTCTCATCATTGTTGCTGGACATTCAAAATATGTCAGATGAAGATAAGTTGCACAACTTCATTTATGGAATGCAAGGCTGGGCACAGAATGAGTTGTGCTAGCAGAAAGTGTAAGATTTGCTTAGTGCTATTGTCGCTGTAGATGCCTTGATCAATTTCTGGTCAAATAGTATTTCCACTGACACAACTCAGTCTTCTGAGACAAAGAAGAAGGAGAAGGGAAAGAACTGGAAGAAAGACAAATGAAGACAAGAAGGAAATGACAAAAGCAAAGGAAAAGTGGATGCTGCTTCGTCTAGTCAAAACAAACAAGGTGGGAAAAATATTTGCTGGACTTGCTAGAAACTAGGACATCAGGTAAGGAACTGTCCAAAGTAAGGGAAGATCAATGTGCTCCTGGCTGAGTAGAGGAAGCAAACAATCCAGAAAGGGTAGGAAATTGCTGCATATGTCAACCCCTACATTTGATCAACACTCTGTCAAGTGTTGGTGGGATGGACATAGATGAGGGGAAGACCACAAAAGATGTTACCTATGTAAGTGCTGCTGAATCTATAGACTTGTCTAATGCTTATGGTACTTTGATATATGTTGATATGAAAATTAGGGACAGAAATATAGTGGCAATAGTAGACTCATGTGCTACTCACATATTTGTGGCCTCAAAGATTGTCAAAGAATACAGACTGAAAGTAACTGATTGTCCAAACAAAATTAAAGGCTGTCAATTCTGCTGCACCAGGCTATGGCATGACAATAAATGTGCCTCTGAAAATTGGGCACTGGTCAGGTGTGTACACTTTGATAGTGGTGCCACTTGATGACTTTAATGTTTTGGTGGAAATTGACTTCATGAGGAAGTTCAAGGTTGCCCCAATTTCTCATTTGGATGGTCTTATTTTTATAGGTGAGAAAGACCAGGCTTTGTGAAGGAAATAAATCCTTTTGATGGCAAAGATAAGAAGAACAAGGGAACCATTGCATTGTTGTATGCTATTGGTTCCACGAAAGGCTTGAAGAGAGGTAAACCTGCATATCTTGCTGCTTTGGTAGAAGTGAAGCCAAATGTGAAAATTGAAGTTCATGATGATATTGCCAAGTTATTGAATGAATACAAGGATGTGATGCCTCCGAAATTGCCTAAAGTGTTGCCTCTAAGGAGGGAAATTAATCACATGATTGACTTGATTCCTCGATCAGTGCTATTGACACGACCTCCTTATTACATGTCTCCATTAAAGTTGTCCAAACTGAGAAAGCAATTGTCTAAATTGCTTAAGGGTAGCATGATCCAGCTTTTCAAGGCTCCATATGGTTCTTCTGTTCTGTTTAGAAAAAGCAAGATGGCAGTCTTTTTGAGCAAAGTGACTATGAAGAACAAGTATCCAAGAATGTTGGTTCAAGACTTGCTGGATAGGCTGTCTAAAGCTAGTTTCTTTTCTAAGTTAGAGTTAAGGTCTGACTATTGACAGGTTCTGCATGGCCGAGAGGGATGCCCCAAAAACCACTTGTGTAACTAGATATGATAGCTATAAATCCCTTGTAATGCCGTTTGAGCTGACTAATGTCCCGGCTACTTTCTCCAATGAACAATGTTCTTTATAATTATCTTGTTGACTTGTGGCAGTCTACTTAGATGACATTGTCATATCTAGTATAACTTTAGAAGATTATCTGCTGCATTTGAGGAAGGTGTTGCAAAGACTTAGAGAGTACCAACCCTATGTTAAGAAGGTAAAATGTGAATTTGCTAGTCGCGAAATCAAGTTTCTAAGACATTTGGTTAGTGAAAACTAAGTGTGCATGGACCCTAAGAAAGTGCAGGTAATAGTAGAATGACAGGCACTTACCAGGATTAAGGAACCAAGGTTATTTTTAGGACTGACAAACTATAATTGAAAATTCATTGCTGGATATTCAAAGAAGGCTGCCCCATTAATGGATTTGCTGAAGAAGTACATGAAATAGGCTTGGTCAAATGCAAGAGATAAGGCTTTCAACTCATTGAAGAAGGCCATTGCTTTTGAACCAATATTGCAGTTGCCTAACTTTGATTTACCATTTGAAGTGCATCTGTATGCCTCTGATTATGCTGTTGGGGGTGTGCTACTAAAAAAAGATCATCCTATTGCATTTGAGAGCAGGAAATTAAATCTTACGGAGCAAAATATTCTGCACATTAAAAGGGGATAGTGGTAGTACTCCATTATCTTCAAACATAGAGGGTGTATTCTCCTAGGAACAAAGTTTGTGGTCAAGACGGACAATGTGGCCAATTTTAATTCAACGATAAATAGAAATTGAGTTTGAAGCAAGCAATAGATATTAGTAGAATATGACTTTGTGTGGATACATAAGCCAAGGAAGAAAAACCAAGTGGCTGATGCATTGTGTCGCAAAGAGGTATTTGCTACTGTTTATGCAATAAGTAGACTTGAATCTAATTTCCTTGATAAGATTAAGTTAATTGTTGCATATAATTCATTATATGTCAAATTAATGGATCAAGTTAAAGAGGGAGCAGTTAGACGTTATTGGATTGAGGACAAACTGCTTTATTTCGGGGGGGGGGGAGTCATGGTATCTCAAGGTGATGGACTACAAAGAAACTCCTCAATAAAACACATGATACTGTTTATGTTGGACATTTGAGTGTTGAAAGGATGATGGCATTGCTGTTCTGAAACTATTTCTAGCAAAAAATAGAAGATGACGTTGACGCTTATGTAAAATCATGTCAAGTGTGCCAACTGGATAAATGAAATGGAAGAAGGAAGCAGGTTTCTTACAACCTCTACCTATTGTAAAACGTCCATGGGCTTCTGTTTCAATGGACTTCATTAGCAGATTTTCAAAGGTGTATCGAAAAGCATCAATCATGATTGTCGTTGATAGGTTCTCAAAATACAATATCTTTGTTGCTGTCCCTACTTTATGTTCTTCTAAAGTAGCTGCTTAGTTGTCTTATAAGCATGTTGTGTAAAACTTCAGTGTTTCATTAGATATTGTGAGTGATCATGATTCTAGGTTCACTAGTCAATTTTGGACTTCTTTGTTCAACATGATGGGCACTGATTTGAATTTCTCAATGACGAACCACCCACAAACTAAGGGACACATGGAAAGAATCAATCATCTGCTTGAAGGATATCTCAAACAGTATGTGACTGCAAACCAGAGAAATTGGGTTGAATTATTGGACAATGCATAATTTCGTTATAACTTTCACAAGTCTTCTGCAATAGATAAAAGTCCGTTTGAGTTGGTGTTAGATATGTAACCTAATGCACCATTGAAAGTTGCTAGGACTGATATACAAGGGAAATGTTCTGCTGCTCACAAGTATGCGCGTGACAAGCAAGATATGCTAGATGAGGCAAAAGACAGCTTGAGGAAGGCAGCAAAACGAATGAAGAAGTATGCTAATAAAGATTGATGTGCTTTCGAGTTCCAAGTTGGATGTAAGGTGTTGCTAAAGTTGACTCCACAGATTTGGAAGAAAATTAATAGCAAGACAGTTCATCGTTCATTGATTGCAAAATATGATGAATCTTTTGAAATTGTAGAAAAAGTGGGTGAAGTTGCTTATCGGTTGAATCTACCGAAAAGACTTAAGATTCACCCCACATTCTATGTTAGCTATTTGAAGCTTTTTATGGAGATGCTGAGGATCCAACAAGGTCGCCATCTAGACATGCTCCTCCTGTTGTGTGGGCACAGTTTGAAGATCAAATTGAGAAGATTTTGGATGATTGAATTGTGGGATACCATAAGAAAATGACCAATGAAGTTTCTACTTCATTGGAAAGGCAAGAAGGAATGTGATGCAATTCGGGAGAAAAGAACATCATTGTGGTAGTTTGAGGCCCATATTAAAGCATACCTTGATTCTGCTTTCTTGAATCGATCTGCCTCATTGAGGATGATGATCTGCTAAGAGATATGCCCCTTCAAAGTTGACCCTCCTAAATAACATTTTTTGCAATTTTTGAATTTTGATATGGTTGCTCTAAAATTTAGGTGGGGGGAGGGAGTTTGTCAGACCCTTAGCTTGATTATTCGAGTGGCTCGGGCTTGGCTAGGGATTTACCTAATGAGCCCAAACAAGGACCCACGACTTTGGTCAAGGTTATGTTCAAGAGAAGGAAGACCTTTGCATTAGCGTGGCCAGGACATGCAAAGGGGGACGTGGCTAAGGCATGACAAGTGTCACGACCCAAGCCTAGGATCTAGACGTGAACGACGAATGGGAAATTCGAACGAACCCCAAACAAGCCTTATAGCATATCATTACACATCCTTGGTCGCGAAAGACGGGGGCCAAGGCAATCAACCGGGCTCACCCTCATAGTTAATACATACATAAAAGAAAGATAGTCCTAGAACATAGTATAAAAGAATAGTCATTGTCCTTGGAATGGAGGACTCACCAAAGGCTAACTTGAATAATCCATCTAGCCACAAAAAGAATCAATAGGAGCTCCGGTTCCTACATGGTAACATCTTGTAGGCATAGAGTATGCATTAGTACACTTGAATGTACTAAGTATGTGGGATGCAATGCAACAATAGATATGAATCATAATCAAAATGCATACAATAGACAATAGGCATAGTATAACAAAATGGCATGTATGTTCAATGCATAAGTAAAACATGCTTAGATAACTCATGCCATATAGGATATCATATGTGTCGAAGATACCAAGCTATATTTTCAAAGTACAAAACCCTCATCAAGGTTAGTGATGATAGCACCCATCACCCTAGTGTAACACTTTATATAGGATTGTTCATATACATAAGCTTATTTCATCATCATATAGTCATTCAAATCATATCTCATGCTTTTCAATTCCTCAAGAAACCATAACCAGATATTTTATCAAACACTTGGAAGGTGTGCAATGGGGGTAAAAGACCGCAAGAGATGAAATCATGCAAGAAAATCTATTGTAAAACCATCAATAAATACCTTGCAACACCCCTAAGACATTTACATCAAAACCCCTCATCAAATTCAACATTATACCCAAGATTCATAGCTCAAAACATACTAAAAACAACCATACTTTCATGAACATAAATCACTATGCAGTAAATTTCTCAATATGCAAGACCCACATGTAAAATCAACTTTAAATCATGCAATATTAGTAAAAAGGAGGCTTAGGCACCATGGGTGAAAACACCCAATGGTTCAAAACCACGTACCTTGACTTTGGAGAACCATTGAAGAAGATTGAAAATAGAGACTTGAAGCTTGAATGAGATCCTTAAGATTGGTCTTGAGTTTGATACTTGAATTTAGGGTGAAATATGAGTCTAAGTGTTTGAGTGAGTATTGGGGAATATTTACGATGATATGAGGGTGAAATAAGGCTAAGTATATGTATTTTTAAATGTGGGAACCCTTAGGACCAAGATTTAAAAGTCTTGGACAAAAAAATTAAAATAGGCATCAAAAATGACAGGGGCACATTGCGGAAGCAAGGCGGATTTGTCTCTAGAAATTGCATTTTCTGCACAAATGAGTTCTACGAAAATGGGCATAAATCCTTCATATAAACTTAGAATGAGGTGAAACTAAGTGCGTTAGAAAGCCAATTCAAAGTGATTTAAGTTGGTAGGTCATGGGCCACTCAATTCTTTCTGTGCTAAGAGATATGCCCCTTCAAAGTTGACCCTCCTAAATAACATTTTTTGCAATTTTTGAATTTTGATATGGTTGCTCTAAAATTTAGGTTAGACCCTCTTCCCACTCAATTTGACCCCATGAAAAATAATATGAAGTCAAATTTTTAAAAAAATGCATGAATTTTTAGATATATGGAAATTACAATTTTGGGCAATTCCGAGGCACATTTTCGGGCACTTTTTGGGGTCGTTACAACAAGGGCTGGTCAAGGAAAGGTAAGACAGAGCTACCATGTGGCATGGTCATGGGTAAACAAGTTTGAGGCTACGTGTTGGACAAGGGAAATGGTGTATGAACTCAAACAACAATGGGAAGCAGTGTAGGGAAGGACCTGTATCGTGGCACAAGCACATGTGCAGGGCTTGGGCATGGCATAAGCATGTGGGAAGGGTGAAAATCTTGATGCTAATGGCATTGTCTTGATGCCAGATTTGAAGGCTTATCATATGTGCCTTGCACATGCTTGGTCAGTTGATTGTTTTAGGAGTTTCTAGATGTTTAAGACTTCCTAGCATGTTCAGATAGATTGGTAAATTCAAATTTAAATTTGACCTATTAGTTGGGGATGTCAACTGACATGTTTGGGACTTGTTAGCATGTTCAGATAGACTAGGAAATTTAAATTTAAATTTGGCCTATAAGTTGGGGTTATCAACTAACTTGGCAGACACATGACTAGGCTCTTGTGGCTTATTTAAAAGCACAAGCAGATAGTCTAAGGTAATGTGTTAGCATGGATGAATTTTTTAAGGCTAATGTTGTGTGCTTCTTTATGGCACAAGTTAAATAACAAAGCAAGGACTTTTTCTTGTACATGCATGTATTCTTGATTTCATAGCCATTATTCTGTGTTGGACTAGATCAAAAGTGAGGAAAAAGAGGGCCGAGTCTAAGGGTGCTAGGCTACCTAGGTGGGTTAGATCGCAAGGGTTGACCCCATATCAACACCCCTACTTGTGGTGTTATGGCTAACCCACAAATATAATTTATTGGGAAATTTACATAGATATATTATATTAAAAAAATATTTACCATTTATAGTAATAACAAACTTTTTCTCTGAATACTCATAATATAGGTTTTGTACATATTACAGAGAATTATCTATATAAAACATATATAATATAATTTTTTTAATAGATGATATATTTATCGTACACTTTTTAATACACATTGTCCAATATCTTACCAAACAAACACAACTATATTTTAAACACTTATAATACCTTTATATTACATGTGTACTTCACTTTTAATACAAGTGTAGATTTATAATAATATTGCTATGTTGCTATAAATAGTAATAAGTAAAAAGTATCACTAGAATCAATAATTATTTTTTAAAGAGTATCGCTCAAGTAATTTATTCTTAAACCTGTATTTATTGGACTTAAATAATTAATTTAATTTCATTAATCCACTATATTTATTTGCACTAATATATGATACACCTTGAAGAACTAATCAATTCCAGGAGGTTAATCTCAAGGAGGAGAAGACGCTATGATCAGGATATAACCGAGAATGAGAGCTATAAGAAGATCAAAAGAGCAGAAGAATTGTATTGTGATTTTCTAAATAGCTGCGAATTCTTAAACATGAGTATTTATAACTAATCATTAATTGATAACCACCTAACTCTTAAAAACAACATTCATCAACCTTTGAAAAAAAGAAGGGACATTAGTTAAGCAAAAAGGCATTACTAACTCATACTGTCCTTTTTGACACATAAATCAATTTTATATGTGTCGTTCTTGGCCATTCTCGATCGATGATACCCTGCTCTTAAATCTATTTTGGTAAACAACACAACACCCCCTAATTCATCAAGCAAGTCTTCAAAGATAGGGATAGGGAACTTATCTTTGATAGTCATCTGATTCAAGCTTATCTAATCCACATAAAGCCTCCATGTACCATCTTTTTTTCCTACTGATACCACAGGGAAGTATAAGGGCTAGTGGTATTTTGTAGTACCCCTTGTTCCATCATTTCTTGGAAATGTTTCTCAATGATATCTTTCTTGAAAGCAGGAAATCTGTTAGGCCTTTTACTGACTGGATTAGCAGATTCAATCAATGGAATTCTGTGGTCAAATGTACCTTTATGTGGAGGTAGTGTGCTAGATATTTCAAACAAACAAGAGTACTGCTTAACCAGAGAATCTAAAGTCAGATTCATTGACGTTACCCAAGTAACTCCTCCTTTTTAGAGGATAAAGCGGTCGTTTTCAAGAAATATAACCTAACCAAGGTTAGGGTCGAACCCACAGGGAATACGTAGACTCAATAAAATTCACTAATTTGTAATTCGAATGGTTAACCAACTTAATTCCCCAAAGGGGGCGGGGGTTTACAATAATCAATGAGAAAAGTAAACTAACTAACTATTATAAGAGAAGTCAATGATGGAGAGCAGCTAGAGTATTGTGCTCCCCATGATTCCCTAACTGAGTGACCAGATAACCTAATTTTGTCTAGTGTATAGTATGCATGATGGTAATTTTAATTCACCAAGCCCTTTGGTCAAAGGTGAGACGTGAATTTCACCATGTGACTTGGCGTATCTCCATAGTGTGAATTACTAACCATTACCTATTAGTCCCAGTACAATCTCCTCTTGGCCCAGTTTGGTTGATTAGACAAGAATACATCAATCGAATCCTATTAATTAATATCTTTTCCTATTCATTACTACCTTTGTCCAGTCGGTAACACTAGATGAGTTCTAATGTTGGGCACCACTACAAAACATACAAAACGAAGAGAGTTAATTAATACATGCATATACACCTTCCAAGAATTGTGAATTACCTGATTTTATTTTGTTAGTTCTTCATGGTTCCCACAACCTTAGTTGTGGATTTAGCTACTCATGCTATGTGTAGATGTAGAAATTATGAATTGAGAAGACATGATTAAGCACTTACACAATATATTTAGGAACAAGCATGAAACGCCCCAAAAATGTACTTCGAAAATACCCATAATCATAATTTCTATATATCTCAAAATCCATGCGTAATATAAAAAATTTGACTTCATATTCATGATCAGGGGGAAATATTGAGTGAGAAATGGGTATAACCCTAATTTTAGAGAAATCGTAGCAAAAAATAACTTTTCAAAAAATTCAATTTCCAGTGGCGATGCGGATCAGTGTTAAATTTTCCCAAAAATTTTGTTTCGGCCCAAGGGCCTTAGGGCCATAGCCGCATTACCACATATGCATGAAAACACCTATACTTAGCCATTTCAACTCTATATCACTCAAGACCCTCACAAAACCCTCTCTAATACTTCACCAAATATTTCATCCAAATTCAAGTGTCTCAAGCTTAATTTCGGATCTCAAGAACTACCTTCAAGATCCAAGTCTCATTCAAGTTTAGATCAAGGAAAACCTAAACTCAAGGTATGTGGGTTTCAACCATTGGGTCCTTTCACTCATGGTGCCCAACCTTCCTATTTTATGAAATATTCATGTTTTCAAGTTGTATTACTTGTGGGTATTACATATTATGGATTATGATCATAAACTATGCTAGACTTTATGAAATGTTGAATGAAAACACATGTCTACCTATTTCAAGCTTATACTATAAGATAGTTTATCTATTATGAATATATGTATTTTGAGCTATGAAACTATGATCTATTATGAGATCTAATGGTGGATTTTAAGGTATCTTACAAAGGGTTTTACTATGTGTTGGTGGGTTGATTTACATTGAGTTTTCTCATATTATTTCACTCTTGAATTGCATAATTTTAAACTAGCATTACACACCTACCAAGTGTTTGATTAAAATGTCTTGACAAGGATTCTCAAGTTGTTGATGGTTTAATACATGGTTTACAAGTCAAGTGACTTTATGATGATTAAAGGATTGTATTTATGTATGGTATTCATGGAAAGTATCTATAGAGTTGCAAGTTGACAACACCTTGTTAGGGGTTGCCATGCCCGTACTACCATGTTGAGGGTAGATACCTTGACCACCTTGTTGGGGGGTGCCATTGAAACGACCCCAAAAAGTGCCCGAGAACGTACCTCGAAAGTGCCCATAATCAAAATTTCCATATATATCAAAATATGTACGTGATATCAAAAATTCGACTTCATATTCGTGATCATAGGGCCAAATTGAGTGGAAAATGGGTATAACCCAGATTTTAGAGCAACTGTATCAAAATTTTATTTTTTCAAAAATTCCTTATCTAGTGTTGATCCGCACCCTTGGCGCGACGCGGCCAGGACAAGGACTAGTGTTATTTTTGCTTCAGTTTTGCCTGTTCAGTCAAAGGACTTTGGGTCCATCCGGTAGTGACAATATAGAAGCGGACACAAACTTATCTTTCAATGTTTGGAAGCTCCTCTCACATTCATCGGTCCACACGAACTTAACCTTCTTTTGAGTTAATTTTGTCATGGGTGAAGCAATAGAAGAGAACCCATTCACAAACCTCTGACAATAGCCCGCTAAACCCAAGAAACTCCTAATGTCCGATAGGGTCAATGGTCTAGGCTAATTTCTAATCACATCGATCTTCTTTGGATCCACCTTAATACCATCCCTCGACACCACATATCCTAGGAAGGCAACCTCCCTCAATCAAAATTCACAGTTTTCATATTTAGCATACAATTGCTCCTCCCTCAACCTTTGCAACACAACTCTCAAATGAGCCCTATGCTCCTTCTCACCATGCGAATAGATCAAAACATCATCCATGAAGACCACAACAAAGGAATCAAGGTAGGGTTTAAAGACCCTATTCATTAGGTCCATAAAGATGGTCGGTGCATTGGTCGACCCAAAAGACATCACAACAAACTCATAATGCCTATATCTAGTCTGGAAAGCTGTCTTGGGAATGTCACACTTCCTCACCTTCACTTGATGATACCCGAACCGAATATCAATCTTAGAGAAATGGCTAGCCACTTGCAATTTGTCAAACAAATCATCAATCATTGGAAGAGGATATCTATTCTTGATGGTGACCCTATTGAGTTGCCGGTAGTCAATACACATCCTAAGGGACCCATCCTTCTTTTTCATAAACAACACCGGAGCACCCCAAGGTGATTGCCTAGGTCTAATAAATCATTCTCTAACAAGTTCCTCAAATATTCCTCTAACTCCTTCATGCTGGGGCTATACGGTAAGGGAGAATAGATATGGGTAGAGTATCAGGGAGGAGGCTTATGCCAAAGTCTATTTCCCTTTTGGGAGGAATACTGGAAAGGTCATTTGGGAAGACATCAAGAAACTCATTTATAACCTGAACCAACAATATGGGAAGGACTTTAAACTCCACATCTCTAACCCTCACAAGATGGTAAAGACACCCCTTAGAGATCAACTTACGGGCTTTAATGCAAGAGATAAATCTACCCTTGACCACCACATCTTAACTTTCCCACTCAAGGATGGGTTCATTTGGAAATTAGAATTTGACCTGACGGGTTCTACAATCAATAGAAGCATAGTAGCCATGCAACCAATCCATCCCAAGAATGACATCAAAATCAACCATGTCTAACTCAACAAGATCACAAGGCAACAATTATGCAAGATGCAAATAGGACAACTTCTATAAACTTTCCTAGCAATAATAGATGCACCAATAGGAGTAGACATTTCATGTGACTCATGCAAAACCTCGGGGTCAACATGAAACATTTGGGCAACAAAGTGGGCAACAAAAGAAAGAGTGGCACATGGATCAATCAATGCATACACATCAAAGTAAAAAATTTTCAATATACCTGTGACTACATCGGGGACTTTATCAACCTTTGCCTCCTATACAAAACATAAAATCAATTGTGCCTTGGGGCACCATCTTGTCAGCCACCTCTCCCCAACAGAACCACATTAGCACCTTATAGACGAACCTCTTTGCCCTTGTTGAGATCTCGAGGGCAATCTACCTTTTTGTGACCCACTTCTCCACAACCAAAGCATGCATTAGTATCTCTCAAGCATGGGCCCCTATGCCTCTTACCACACTTAGGACACACTTTATTAGGAACCATAGCACCATCTCCTTGGGGCCTTGGGAAGTCATTGGCAAAGCCCCTATTGGAAGCATGAGAGGACCCTCACACTTTATTAGGAACCATAGCACCATCACCTTGGGGCCTTGGGAAGTCATTGGCAAAGCCCCTATTGGAAGCATGAGAGGACCCTTGGCCTTAATGGATCCGGACAACTTTTTGGAACTTGCCCTCAAAATGAGCATTCTTAGCCTCATGGTCCCCTCCTCTTCCTCAACTTCTCCCCCGCCATTTTCTCGAAAAAAGGTCATCAAATGTGACAAGTCCATCTCACTAATGAACATAGCAGATCGACACTCTTCACTAACCAAGTCGGATACACCCATCACAAATTTGTTCATCCTAGATCTTGAGTCGGCCATAAATGTGGAGCATATTTTGAAAGTTGCGTAAAGTTGATGGCATACTCCCTCACACTTATGGACCTTGTCTCAAATTCATAAATTCCACCAACTTAGCCTCTCTAAGCTCAAGAGGGAAGAATCGATTAAGGAAAGGCATTTTGAACTCCTCCCAAAACATCACATAACCAACTCCCTTATCTTCCTTCCATTGGTTGTACCATATTTAAGCTAAATCTTTAAGTTGGTACACCGCCAACTCCGCCTTTTCATTCGACCCAACACCCATGATAGACAAATTTTTTTAGACCTCATCAATGAACTCTTAGGGGTCCTCACTCACTTTTGATCCATGGAATTCCTAGGGATTCATTCTCATGAAGTCTCTTACCCGAGAGGCCGGTGTAGGAGGATGAGGGGCTTGGGCCCCTTGGTTGGCTTGATTAGCCACCACTTGTGCAAGAAAGGTGAGAGCATCCCTAAGCTCTCCATTGGCCGGTTGTTCCTCGGGCGTGCTGGCTCATCTTCCCCTCATGTTAGGCATGATCTAGCATAAGCAAAGAACAATCGTTAGGGGAGGGAAGGTTACTTTAACTCTATAGCATGACTTAGAACACGAAGAAGGAAATTTATTTTTTAAAATGTCTCATAGCCTCCTACTTATAGTTGTGGTGCACAACACAACCATGAATAAGACTCTAATCAATGCGGTGTGTTGGACTCCGGGTATTAGGAGTTTCTTGGGTTTAGTAGGCTATTATCAGAAGTTTGTGAATGGGTTCTCTCCTATTGCTTCCCCTATGACAAAATTGACTCAACTCCGAGGATCTAAAAACTAGTGCTCTGATATCAAGTTTTTTACGACCCAAGCCTAGGGCCTAGATGTGACATAGCGAATGTGAAACCCGAAGGAACCTCAAACAAGCCTCTTATCTTATCATTACACATCATTAGTTGCGGAAGCATTTAAATGATATATGAAAGTTTAAAATAGGGTAATGTGACTAAGGGAAATCTTGCATAACATCATAATCAAGAGACAAAAGAGTCATAGCTCATATCATAGGTACATAGCATGTCCAATAACACCTCTACTACATGGATAGAGCAGGGGCCAAGACAAAGCAACCAGACTCACCCTCATAGCTAAAGTAAATAATAAAGAAAAATGTCTCAATATATAATAAGAGAAAGTTAGACTAAGATCCCCGAAGTGAAGGACTCACAAACTAGCTTGAGTAGTACCGAACTAGCCACATGGAGGAGGATGATCAACTTGAACACCGGTTCCTACATGGTGACATCATGTAGACATAGAGTATGCATTAGGACGTTTGAATATACTAAGTATGTAGGATGCAATGCAACAATAGAAAGGCATCATAATCAAAGTGCATAGAGATAAGCAATATATAACATAGTAGTAATATGGCATGCATGATTAATGCTTAAGTAAAACATGCTTACATAGAATAGAACATATGTGTAAGAAAAGACCATTAACTATTAGTGGATCGTCACACCTTACTATCCTTGGTGATTGAGGTACAAACCCCATTAATAGGTTGGTAGATCATCGTACACTACCACCCTGGGTGTCGGAGTACAAACCCCCAATAGGTTGATGGGTACAAACCCCCAACAAGGTTGGTGGATCATCATACCCTACCACCCTTGGTGCCGGAGTACAAATCCCCCGATAGGTTGATGGGTACAAACTCCCAACAAGGTTACCCTGCGCATAGGCCCCGAGTAGGGCATGGTCACATTCCAACACTACATAGAGAGCACCATAAACATGCATTCATTTCATTATCATTTCATCATGTCATTATCATATACCCTCATCATATACTCATTCATCTCATAAGACATGCATTGAACCTTTAATTCCTCAAGAAACCATAACCAGACATTTTATCAAACACTTAGAGGGTGTGTAGTGCTAGTGAAAAACCATGCAATTCAAGAGTGAAATTGTGCTAGAAAATTCAATGTAAAACCTTCAATAAATACGTGGTAATACTCTCAAGCAATTTACTTCAAAACCGTTCTCCAAATCTTACAATAGACCTTGGTTTCATAACTCAAAACATAGCAAAACAGCCACAATTTCATGAGCTTCAACATAGTGTGGAGTGATTTTCATAATAAGATAGACCCAATTGTAAATCAACTTTAAATCATGCAAATTAAAGTAAAAGGAAGATTGGGTATCACGGGTGAAAGGAACCCATGAAAGAAACCCACATACCTTAGCTTTGGGGAGGAACTCTTGATGAAGATTGAAAATAGAGACTTGAAGCTTGAAATAAATCTTTAGTTTCGGATGAGGGTTTGAGACTTGAATTTAGGAGTTAAAAATTTGGCTAAGTGTTTGAGTGAGTATTGGGGAATGTTTTGAATGATATGAGGGTGAAAAATGGTTAAGTATGAGTATTTTTATGTTTGGAGACACTTAGGCCAAGACTTGAAGTCTTGGACCGCAAGAAGATAACTGGGCAGAAAAACATACATCTCCGCAATGCGGATATGATACAGTTGCTCTAAAATCAGGGTTAGACCCTTTTCCACCTAATTTTGACCTCCTGAACAAGAATATAAAGTTGGATTTTCTATCATGCATGGATTTTGAGATATATAAAAATTATGATTTCGGGCACTTCCGAGGGACATTTTTGGGCACTTTTTAGGGTTGTTTCAGTTTCATAAAAGTGTGAATGTTTAAGCATGTTTTGAGCTATGAATCTAGTATCTATTTTGAGATTTGATGAAGGGTTTCAATATACATTGCATGAGGAAATTACCACGTATTAGTGTGTTGATTTACGTCAAGTTTTCTTACATGATTTCACTATTGAATTGCATGGTTTGACACCAGCATTGCACACCCACCAAGTGTTTGATAAAATGTCTGATTTAGGGTTCCTGAACTATTGATGATCCATTGCATGACCTATAACTTGAATGACTTTATGATGATGAAAGGAAGGTATATATGTGTTGATTTCATGAAAAGTATCTATAGTGTTGCAAGTTGACCATAACTTGTTGAGAGGATGGTAGGGTGAGGCAACCATCAACCAATTGAGGAGTTGATACCTCAATCACCATGCATGGTAGGGTGAGAAAACCATCAACCAAATTGAGGGGTTGATACCTCAATCACCATGGATGGTAGGGTGAGACGAACCCCTCAATCACCATGGATGGTAGGGTGTGACAACCATCAACACATTGAGGGGTTGATACCTCAATCGCCTCTCCAAGGGGGTAGTAGGCCTTGGACATGATGGTCTCTTACTACACATGTAATATATTCTATGTAAGCATGTTTACTTCAAACATCATTCATGCATGCCATATTGCTATATGCTTATTTATTGCCTAATTATGCATTTCAATTGTGTTGCCTATCTCTTGTTGCATTACATCTTACATACTTAGAATATTTAAACATACTAATGCATACTCTATGCGAACATAAAATTACCATGTCAGAACCGGAGCTCCTCACGATCATTCTCATCCTCCCCATGGCTAGTACTACCTTTACAAAGCAAGTTTGGTGAGTCTTCAACTCCAGGGATGATATCTCTTGTTCTTACGTTATGTAGAGACTTTCATTATCTATTTGTATACTTTTGACTATGACGGTGAGCCCAAAAAGATTTCTTGGCCAGCGCTTAATTCTAAGTGTAGAGATGTTGTGGACAAGTTATGTAATGATGCTATGAGTTTGACTCTCTTGACTCTCTTGATGTTTTTGTGATAAGAAAGACTTTCCTTAGTCCCTTTGCCCTTATTTCTATTTTTTATTGTTGTTTAATTGCTTCCGCAACCAAGGATATGTAATGATATGTTAAGAGACTTGCTTGGGATTTCTTCGTGTTCCCTATTCGTGTAGTCACATCTAGGCACTAGGCTTGGATCGTGACAAACTTGGTCTTAGAGCACTAGGTTTTTAATGGTCTTTGGCATCCAACACACCATATTGATTAGAGTCTTATTCACAGTTGTGATGTGCACCACAACTATGAATAAGAGGCTGTGAGGTGTTTTATGAAATGTTTCCCTTCTTCATGATCTATGTCGTGCAATAGAAGTTAGGTAAGGTTTCCCCTAATGAATATTCTTTACCATTTTTAGATCATGCCTAATATAAGAGGAAGAAAGGCCCACACACCCGAGGAACAATTGGCTCATGGAGAACTTCAGGATGCTCTCACCTTGCTAGCTTAAGCCATGGCTAATGAAGTTAACCAAAGGGCTCAAGCCCCTCATGCTCCTACTCTGGCATCTCAGGTGAGGGACTTTATGAGGATGAATGGACCAAAGTTCTATGGGTCTAAAGTGGATGAGGACCCTCAAAACTTTGTTGATGAGGTGTACAAAGTGTTATCTATTATGGGTGTGAGGTTGGAAGAGAAGACGGATGACGACATACCAACTCAAGGGGGTGGCTCAAATATAGTATACTCAATGGAAGGAGGAGAAGGGGAACAACAATGTGATTCTTTTGGAGGTGTTTAAGGCGGCTTTCCTCAACTGGTTCTTTCCTATTGAACTTAGGGAGACCAAAATGATGGAGTTTATGAATTTGAAGCAAGGATCTTTGAGTGTGAGGGAGTGTTCCCTTAAGTTCAACCAACTCACTAAATATGCTCCACACTTGGTTGCCAACCCAAGGTCTATAATGAATAAGTTTGTGATTGGTGTATCCGATTTGGTGAATGAGAAGTATCATGCCGCTATGTCATGCCCCAAAGAGATGGTGGTGTGGTGCCTAGACCTATGTTCCCAAGATGTGGCAGAGGCTATGATGGCCCATATTTGAGGACACTAATGCTTGCTATAATTGTGGAAAGTGGGTCACAAGAAGGTTCATTATCCTCGAAATCAAAACAAGGGTAAAGATCTTTGTCCATAAGGCTGGGTTGCTAATGTGATTCCTTTGGGGAGATGAGGCCAACAAGGTGGTGCCCTAAGGTACAATTGGTTCTATGCAATCCAAGGGAGACAAGGGGTTGATAAGGTGCTCGATATCGTCACCGGTATGATAAAAGTTTTTGATTTTGATGTGTATGCATTGATAGATCCGTGTGCCACTTTTTCTTTTGTTACTCCTTTTGTTGCCAAAAAGTTTCATGTTGAGCCCAAATTGTTATGTGAGTCTTATGAAGTGTCTACTCCTATTGGTATATCTATTGTTGCTAGAAAGGTCTATAGAAATTTTTCTGTTTGCATTTTGCATAAAATATTGCCTTGTGATCTTGTTGAGTTGGATATTCTCTATCATCTTGCAATGGTTAGGGATGTTGAGTCCAAAGTCCTTCCTATAGAGTCAGTTCCGGTGGTAAATGAGTTTCTTGATGTCTTTCTAAATGACCTTCCTGGTGTTCCTCCCGAAAAGGGGAATAGACTTTGGTATAGACCTCCTCCTCAATACTCAACCCATTTCTATTCCCCCTTACCGTATGGCCCCGACGGAGTTAAAGGAGTTGAAAGAGCAATTGAGAGACTTGTTGGAGAAAGAATTTATTAGACCTAGCCAATCACCTTGGCATGCACCGGTGTTGTTTGTGAAAAAGAAGGATGGGTCCCTTAGAATGTGCATTGACTAGCGGCAACTTAATAGGGTGACCATAAAGAATAAGTATCCTCTACCAGGGATTGATGATCTATTTGATTCAAGAGGCTAATCACTTCTCTATGATTGATCTTTGGTTTGGGTATCATCAATTGAAGGTGAGGGAGTCTGACATTCCTAAGATGGCCTTCCGGACTAGGTATGGGCAGTATGAATTTCTTGTTATGCCAACTTTTTATGGAACGATGAGTGTGAGAAGAGTTTCCAAACCTTGAAGGATAAACTTGTGTCCCCTCTTATCTGGTTACTATCAAAAGTGTTGGAAGGGTTTGTTGTGTATTGTGATGCCTCACGAATTGGGTTGGGTTGTGTTGTGTTTTAAATTGGCTACCATGGTATTTTCTTTGAAAATTTGGTGTCATTATTTGTATGGGGTGCATGTTGTCTTGTTTACCAATCATAAGAGTCTCCAATATGTGTTCACTCAAAAAGATCTCAACTTGAGGCAACGAAGGTGGTTAGAGCTTCTTAAGGATTATGATATGAGTGTGCATCATCATCTCAGTAAGGCTAATGTTGTGGGCGATGCTTTGAGTAGGGTGTCTATGGGTAGCCTAGCTCATGTTGATGATGGGGGAAAAGGAGTGGCTAGGGAGGTCCATCAGTTGGGTAGATTGGGGGTTAGGTTGGAAGAGGTTGATAATGGTGGTATAATGGTTACTGATGGTTCAAAATCTTCCTTGGTTGATGAGGTAAAAGCAAAGCAACATCTTAACCCCCTCCTTGTTACAATTGAAGGCCTTGGTGAGAGATAGCAAGGTGGAGGTTTTCTCCCAAGGGGGAGATGGTGCCCTTAGGTACTAAGGTAGGTTGTGTGTGCCTAATGTTGATGGCTTGAGGGAGAAGATTCATGATGAGGCTCATAATTCTTCCTATTCTATTCACCCTTGTTATACCAATTTGTATAGAGATTTGAGGGATGCATTTTGGTGAGGAGGCATGAAAAAAGACATTGCCAAATTTGTATTCGAATGTCATAATTGCCAACAAGTCAAAATCGAGCACCAAAGGCCATTGGCCTAAACAAAGATATAGAGGTTCCTACTCAGAAGTGGGAGGAAATTAACATGAATTTTGTGGTTGGGTTGCCTAAGACTAGAAAGGGTTTTGATTCTATTTGGGTTGTGGTTGATAGAATGACAAAGCCAGTTCATTTTCTACCTACTAAGACTACTTATGGGGCAGAAGACTATGCTAAATTTTATATTCATGAGTTGGTGAGACTTATTTCCTACTGGTTAAGACTACTTATGGGGCCAATGACTATGTTAAATTGTACGTTCATGCATTGGTTAGATTCCATGCGGTGCCCTTGTCTATCATATCAGATCGTGGTGCTCAATTCACTTCACACTTTTGGAGTTCCTTCCAAAGAGGTCTTGGTACCAAGGTTAAGCTTAGGATGACCTTTCACCCTTAAACGGATGGCCAAGCCGAAAGAACTATAAAAACTCTTGAGGATATGCTTAGAGCTTGTGTATTGGAGTTTCAGGGTGGTTGGGTTGATCATCTTCCATTGATTGAGTTTGCTTATAATAATAGCTATCATTCTAGCATTAGTATGACTCCTTTTGAGGCCCTCTATGGTAGGGATTTTAGATCACCAGTTGGGTGGTTTGAAGTGGGAGAAATGGCTTTGTTGGGTCCGAATCTGGTCATGGAGGCTATAAAGAAGGTAAGGTTGATTAGCGTTGCCTAGAGAAATGGACTTGGTTCATCCGATCTTTCATGTATCCATGTTGAGGAAATGTAGACTTTGGTATAGACCTCCTCCTCAATACTCAACCCATTTCTATTCCCCCTTACCGTATGGCCCCGACGGAGTTAAAGGAGTTGAAAGAGCAATTGACCCGAATGCTATTGTCCCATTGGATGTTGTGGGTGTTATTGAAGACAATTTGACTTATGATGAAGTTCCAGTGGAGATCTTGGATAGACAAGTAAAGTGATTGAGGAACAATGATGTGGCTTCCGTTAAGGTCCTTTGGAGGAATGAACAAGTCAAGAGTGCTACATGGGAGGCCGATGCAGATATGCAAAAGTGATATCCCTATCTCTTCCATTTTATTCAAGCCTAAGGTACTAATTCTAAGTCTTCTTTATGATTTCATGTCTCATGTATCAACCCTTTGTGTCATTGCATGCATTTATGTTTAAGTTGACAAGTTCATGGCAATTTTAGCACTTCTGTTGAGATTTTTGAAAATGGTGTTTAAGTGCATTATTGCATTATTGTTGGGGCTGATTTCTTCATAATTAAGGTATATATGCTTCTTTGACATATGGATGTTCCCAAGGGGGACATATTGAAACGACCCCAAAAGTGTCCAAAAACGTACCTCGGAAGTGCCCATAATGGTAATTTTCATATATCTCAAATTCCGTGCATGATATAAAAAATTTGACTTTATATTCGTGATCAGGGGGCAAAATTGAGTGGGATGTGGGTTTCACCCCAACCCCAATTTTAGAGAAACTGTATCAAAATTTCATTTTCCCAAAAATTCCTTATCAGTATTGAGAGGGCACGACACGGCCAGGACGCGGACTAGTGTTATTTTTGTTTCAATTTTGCCTATTCGGTCCAAGGACTTTTGGTCTTGGGCTAAGTCTTTCCATGCGTAAAAATACCTATACTTACTCATTTTTCAACCTCATATCATTCAAGACATTTCCCAAAACTCTCTCTAACACTTAGCCAAATAGTTCATCCAAATTCAAGTGTCCCAAATTCATTCCTGATCTTAAGGATTTTATTCAAGCTTCTAGTCTCCATTCCAATCTTCATCAAGAAATTCTCCGAAATTAAGGTATGTGGGTTTCAACCATTGGGTCCTTTCATCCATGGTGCCCAAACTTCCTTTTTACATAAATTACATGTTTCAAAGTTGATTTACTTATGGGTCTTACTTACTATGAAATTGACTATGAACAATGTTAGAGTTTCATAAAAGTGTGACTGTTTGAACATGTTTTGAGCTATGAATCTAGTATCTATTTTGAGATTTGATGAAAGGTTTCAATTTACATTGCATGAGGGTATTACCAAGTATTGGTGGGTTGATTCACTTCTAGTTTTCTTGCATTATTTCACTCTTGAATGGCATGGTTTTACACTAGCATTGCACACCCACCAAGTGTTTGATAAAATATCCAGTTTAGGGTTCTTGAGCTATTGATGATCCATTGCATGACCTATGACTTGAATGACTTTATAATGAAGAAAGAAAGCTATATATGTGTTGATTTCATGAAAAGTATCTATAGTATTGCAAGTTGATCACACCTTGTTGAGGGGGTGCTATGCCTGAATTACCATGGATGGTAGGGTGAGATAACCATCAACTAATTGAGGGGTTGATACCTCAATCACCATGGATGGTAGGGTGAGACAACCATCAACCAAATTGAGGGGTTGATACCTCAATCACCATGGATGGTAGGGTAAGACAACCATCAACCAATTGAGGGGTTGATACCTCAATCAGCACGGATGGTAGGGTGTGACAACATCAACCCATTAGGGGGTTGATACCTCAATCTCCTCTCCAAGGGGGTGGTAGGCCTTGGACATGATGGTCTCTTACTATACATGTAATATATTGTATGTAAGCATGTTTACTTCAAGCATCATTCATGCATGTCATATTGCTATATGCTCATTTATTGCCTAATTATGTATTTCAATTGTGTTGCCTATCTCTTGTTGTATTGCATCCTATATACATAGTACATTCAAATATACTAACGCATACTCTATGCCTATATGATATTACCA
>DF360579.1:12292-52016 GCA_000787875.1 Solanum virginianum
CTTTTCACACTCATTGGTATATGCAATGACTTGAGGGCTAAACTTAAGACTTGAGATCATATAAAGGACTTTGATCAATACATTAGGCTTGAGTGGAGTGGAAAAGATAAGGGTATCGCTTTTGCATATCCACTTCAGCCACCCAAGTAGCATCTTCAACTTGTTGGTTCCTCCAAAGGACCTTAATAGAAGCAACTTCTTTGTTCCTCAACCTCTTCACTTGCCTATCTAAGATCTTCATTGGAACTTCTTTATATGTCAAGTTATCTTTAACTACTCCCACAACATAAAGAGGCACAATAGCATTAGGATTACCCACGCACTTCCTCAACATAGACACAGGAAAGACTAGATAAACCAATTCCATTTCTCTAGGCAAATCAAGCTCATAGGCAACCTTACCAATCCTTATCATCACCCTATAAGGACCCACATATCTAGGGATTAAATTACCCTTCTTACCAAAACAGACCACACCCTTCATGGGTGACACCTTCAAATAAGCCCAATCACCAACCTTGAGTTCAAGATCCCTTCTCCTCAGATCAGCATAAAACTTTTAGCAACTTTGGGATGTTTTAAACCTTCCTCTAATCATCCTTACCTTCTTCATAGCATCCATAACCAAAACTGCACCAAATAGAGCAACCTCTACAACCTCAAACAACCCAACTAGTGATCTACAACGTCTACCATAGAGAGCCTCAAAAGGAGACATACCAATATTAGAATGATAACTATTGTTATATGCAAACTCAATCAATGGAAGATGATCATCCCAACTACACTTAAGCTCAAATATACAAGCCCTAAGCATGTCCTCAAGTATGTGGATAGTCCTTTTGCCTCGGCCATCCATTTGAGAGTGAAAGGCCATACTAAGCTTTACCTTGGTTCCAAGACATCTTTGGAAGGACCTCCAAAAATATGAAGTGAATTATGCACCACAATCTGACATGATGGACAAAGGAACCCCATGCAACATCACCAAGTCATGAATGTACAACCTAGCATAATCTTCAGCCCCGTATGTAGTCTTAACCGGTAGAAAGTGAGCCAATTTTGTCATCCAATCCACCACAACCCAAATGGAATTAGAACCCTTTCTAGTCTTTTGTAACCCAACCGCAAAATCCATATTAATCTCTTTCCACTTCCAAGTAGGAATCCCAATAGAATCCAAACCCTTTCTAGTCTTGGCCAACCCAACCACAAAATCCATATTAACCTCTTCCCACTTCCAAGTAGGAATCTCTATGTCTTGGGTTAGGCCACCCGACCTTTGATGTTCAGCTTTGATTTGTTAGCAACTATGGAAATCGAAAACAAATTTAGCGATGTCCCTCTTCATGCCTCCCTACCAATATACCTCTCTCAAATCCATATACATCTTAGTAGACCCGGGGTGAATAGAATAAGAAGAACCATGAGACTAATCAAGAATATTTTACTTCAAACTATCAACACAAGGCACACACAACCTACCTTGGTACCTAAGGGCACCATCTCCCTCTTAGGAGAAAACCTCCACCTTACCATATTTTACCAATGACTTGTTTTCCAAAAAAGCAGGATCAAGATCTTGCTTATCTTTCACCTCCTCAACCAATGAAGATTTAGAACCATCATAAAAAACAACACCCCCATTATCAACTTCTTCCAACCTAACCCCTAATCTAGCCAGCCGAAGCACCTCCCTAACCATCTCTTCATCACCACTATCAACATGAGCTACACTAGCCAAAAACACCCTACTCAAAGCATCCGCCACCACATTACCATTACCGGGATGATAATGCACACTCATTTCATAGTCCTTAAGAAGTTCTAGCCACCTTATTTGCCTCAAGTTAAGATCTTTTTGGATGAAGACATACTAGAGGCTATTATGATCAGTGAATACATAAACATACACTCCATACAAGTAGTGACACCAAATTTTCAAAACAAAGACCACGAAAGCTAACTCAAGATCATTGGCATTTACATGCACTTTGAGTTGCCTAGAAGCATAGGCCATGACCTTACCATTTTACATTAGAACACAACCCAAACCAACTCTAGAAGCATCACAATACACCACAAATCCCTTTAGCCCTTTCAGTAGTGAGAATATAGGAGTGGACACAAGCTTGTCTTTAAAGGTTTGAAAGCTCCTCTCACTTTATCCATCCACAAGCTTATCTTTCAAGGTTTGGAAGCTCTTTTCACACTCATTGGTCCACACAAACTTAGCCTTCTTTTGGGTCAATTTTGTCATGGGAGAAGAAATAGAAGAGAACTGATTCACAAATCTCCGGTAGTAACCCGCTAAGCCTAAGAAACACCTAATATTCGACAGGGTCAATGGTCTTGGCCAATTTCTAATCACATCCATATTTTTGGGATCCACCTTTATACCATCCCCGAACACCACATGACCTAGAAAGGCAACTTACTTCAACAAAAATTTACACTTCTCATATTTAGCATACAATTTCTCTTCCCTCAATCTTTGCAATAGTACCCTAAAATGACCCATATGCTTCTCCTCACTATGTGAATAGATCAATATATCATTAATGAAGACCACAGCAAACGAGTTAAGGTAGGGTCTGAAGACCCTATTCATAAGATCCATGAAGATAGCCGGTGCATTGGTCAACCCAAATGACATCACAAAAAACTCAAAATGCCCATACCTAGTCCAGAAGGCCATCTTAGGATTATCACACTCCCTTAACTTCACTTGATGATACCCGAACCAAAGACCAATCTTAGAGAAGTGGCTAGCCCCCTACAATCGGCCAAACAAATCACCAATCCTTAGAAGAGGATGCCTATTCTTGATGGGGACCCTATTAAGTTGCCAATAGTCAATACACATTCTAAGTGACCCATCCTTCTTCTTCACAAACAACACTGGTGCACCCCAAGGTGATTAGCTAGGTCTAATAAAACCATTCTCCAACAAGTCCCTCAATTGTTCCTTTAACTCCTTTAACTCCATCGGGGCCATACAGTAAAGGTGAATAGAAATATTTTGAGTATCTGAGAGGAGGTCTATACCAAAGTCTATTTGCCTTTTGGGAGAAACACCAAAAAAGTTATTTGGAAAGATATCAAAAAATGCATTTACAATCAAAACTGACTCTATAGGAAGGACTTTGGACTCCACATCCCTAACCCTCACAAAATGATAAAGACATCCCTTAGAGATCAACTTATGGGCCTTAATACAAGAGATGAACCTACCTTTGACCACCGCATCATGACTCCCTCACTCAAGGATGAGTTCATTTGGGAATTAGAACTAGGCGCTACAGGTTTTACAATCAATAGTGGCATAGTATGCATGCAACTAATCCACCTCTAGAATGATATCAAAATCAACCATATCTAACTCAACATGATCACAAGGAAATATTTTATGCAAGATGCAAACGGGATAATCTCTATAAACCTTCCTACCGACAATAGATACACCAATAGGAGTAGACACCTCACATGACTCACACAATAATTCAGGCTCAACATGGAACTTTTTGGCAACAAAGGGGGTAACAAAACAATAGGTGACACACAGGTTAATTAATGAATACACATCAAAATCAAAGACTTTTAACATACTGGTAACAATATCAGGAACCTCATCAACCCCTTGCCTCCCATGCAAAGCATAAAACCAATTATGCCTTGGGGCACCATCTTGTCGGCCACCTTTACACAAAGGAACTACATTGGCACCCCAGCCTTAAGGATGAACATCCTTACCTTTGTTACGATTTCAAGGACAAGCTATTGCCTTATGCCCCATTTCCCCACAACCATAGCAAGCACTGGTATTCCTCAAGCATGGGCCAACAAGACCCTTACCACACTTCGAACACAAATCAATAGGACCCATAACACCATCACCTTGAGTCCTTGGAATGTTATTGGAAAACCTCCTATAGGGAGCATGAAAAAATCCTTAGCCTTGAAGAAACCAGTCACCCTTGCGACGCTGGAACTTACCATCAAAACGAGCCCTCTTGGCCTTATTACTCCACCTTTTCCTCAACTTTTACTCCTCCATTTGTTCGACATAGGTCATCAAACGAGACAAATCCATGTCACTAATCAACATAGAAGACCGGCACTCCTAACTCACCAAGTCAGAAACACCCATCACAAATTTATTCATCCTAGACCTTGAGTCAGCCACCAAGTATGGAGCATATTTGGAAGTTGGTTAAACTTGAGGGCATACTCCCTCACACTCATAGACTCTTGTCTCAAATTTATAAATTCCACCAATTTGGCTTCCCTAAGCTTAAGAGGAAAGAATCGATTAAGGAAAGCCGCCTTGAACACCTCTCAAAATACCATATTGACCCCCTTCTCCTATTTTCATTGACTGTACCAAATTTATGCTACCCCTTTGAGTTGGTAGGCTTCCAACTCCGTCTTATCCTCTGATTTCACACCCATGATAGCCAAGATATTGTAGACCTCATTAATAAACTCTTGAGGGTCCTCACTCACCTTTGACCCATAGAATTTTAGGGGATTCATCCTCATGAAATCTCTCACCTGAAATGCTAGTGTAGGAGCATGAGGGGATTGGGCTCCTTGGTTAGCTTGATTAGCCACAACTTGTGCAAGCAAAGTGAGAGCACCCCAAAGCTCTCTTTTAGTCGGTTGCTCCTACAGTGTGTGGGCTCTTCTTCCTCTCATGTTAGGCATGATCTAGCATAACAAAGGACAATTGTTAAGGGAAGGAAACCTTACCTCAACTTTTATAGCATGACATAGAGTAAGAAAAAGGAAACCATTTCCTAAATGCCTCATAGCCTCTTGCTTATAGTTGTGGTGCACAATACAACCATGAACATGACTCTAATTGGCATGGTGTGTTGGATGCCGAGGACCATTAACAACCTAGTGCTATGATACCAAGTTTGTCATGACCCAAGCCTAGTCCTAGATGTGACACAGCGCATGGGGAACTAGAAAGGACCCCAAGCAAGCCTCTTAACATATCATTATACATCTTTGGTCACAGAAGTAATTAAATACAACAAGAGATAGTAAATAGGGATAACGGGGCTAAGTGACAACTTCTATATCATAAACATCAAGAGTCAAGAGAGAGTCAAAGCTCATAGCATAATACAAAACATGTCCAACAACACCTCTAAAACTTAGATACGTAGCGAGGGCCAAGACAAGCTACCGGTCTCACCCTCATAGTCAACATATACATAAAAGAAGATAGTCTTGGAGCATAGTATAAGATCATAAACATCATGACTCACTAAAGAGCTTGAGAGAAGTCATACTAGCCACGTGGAGGCAGGATAATCAAGTAGGGATCCGATTCCTACACGGTAACATCATGTAGACATACAGTATCTGTTAGTATATTTGAATGTACTAAGTAGGTAGTCAACATACAAAAATTGCATAATAATATCCAATAGATAGCATAATAACTGTATGATATTCGTAGGTCACGTCTAGGCCCTAGTCTTGGGTCGTGCAACTTTAAATCATGCAATTTTAGGTAAAAGAGAGCTTAAGTATCATGGGTGAAAGGAAGCCATAATAGAAACCCACATACCTTAGCTTTGGAGAATAACTTGATGAAGATTGGAGATGGAGACTTGAAGCTTGAATGAGAACCTTCAAATCCGGATGGGTTTTGGGACTTGAATTTAGGAGTAAAATATTTGGCTAAGTATTTGAGTGAGTATTGAGGAATGTTTAGAATGGTATGAGGGTGAAATATGGCTAAGTATAGGTATTTTCACATTTGGGAAAACTTAGACCCCAAAGGGGGTAACAAAACAATAGGTGACAAATATGGCTAAGTATAGGTATTTTCACATTTGGGAAAACTTAGACCCAAGACCCAAAAGTCTTGGACTGAGCTTGAAAAATAGCACACAAAATTAACTGAGGCGCGCCCTTGGCGTGTCATGCCTTGAGCGTAAAAACCTCATTGGAAATCGCATTTTGCGATTTTCAAATTTTGATATGATTCCTTTTAAATCAAGGTTAGCTATTTTCCACTCAATTTGACCCCTGAACTAGAATATGATGTCTGGATTTTCGATATTGCGCACAAATTGTGAGAAACATGGAAATTATGATTTCGAGCACTTTTGAGGCACATTTTCAGGTACTTTTTGAGGTCGTTTCAAATCAAAACATTGACTTTTTCCCAAACTTCTTCCTCAACAGGTACCATATCCAATTGATGAACTGTATCGCTTGTATCAGCTATTTCATAATTATATTCAAGCTGCATTACCTCTTCTTGAATAACTATTTCCCCCATTAACAGAGTAGTCTACATTCTTATCAACAACTGTTATACAAAAGTGATATACCCCAAATTCCATGTTCGACTTCTTTAACTGAACATACACCCAAACACCCATGTCATTGTGTATTTTCATAGGCATATTGCTACTATCAACAATGTATTTGATTTTTAGAGATTTTGTAACCAAATCAACACTCACGTAATTCGATATAATACTGACCAAATCATCATACGAAGTATATTCCCTCAGCATAATGCCATCTACGTTGTATTCAGTATAGCAATTGTCTTTAATCCATCTTCCCGAATGTCTGATTAAAACTATTATGGTTGATATTTCCTATTTTCATAATTCAAAAAATAAACAGTTGTGATAGTAGAATATAAATTAAGTATTACAATAAACATAACAGAGTCGATAAAATTATAACTTGAGATTACCTATGTCAAATATCTTAAAGACAACAATGATAATTATTGAAAGAGAGGAGAAACACCATGAAATGATGATTCAAAAAAGGCTTCTCGAAGGAACAAATTTCATTTTATTTTGTATTTAATAATAATTAAGAGAAGATTGACAATTCAAAAATGGAATAAGTTATATAATGTAATTACTGTTACTATTTTGAAAAAAATGGTTATGTCCTTTCCTTAATAAAATATAGATAGTATATACTAATATTTAAATACTAAATTAAATTACATATATTTTTGTATTTTTTCCCATAAACTTGTAGCTATATTGGGTAATTATAAAAAATATAGGTAGGGAAATATCGTAACACCAAAACTATAGTCATCTCTCTAAGTTTCTCTGTTTTTAATGTATCCAATTGTTTTTGTTTCCTAAATTAGTTTATAGTATTTTTCTTTTTAATATTATGATATATTATATTTTTATCATGCACAACGTGTTGTATTAAAATATTAGTTTGGTACATAATCTTAATTTAGTGAAATTCAAACTAGAATGTATCATGTTAATAATTATGTACTTGATATGTAGCTATTACAAATTTGGTCATCTTTTACTACAAGATACATATATCCACACTTAGTCAACTTGTGTATCTCTAAACATTATCAAATATTATCGTTTGATACATAAACACCAATGTTTTTATAATAATATCAATTTGTGTCATGTTCATGGTTAAATATATGGCATAACATTGATAGAATAACTGGTTCATTTTTTTATTATTTATAGTTAATCTTTTTTTCTGATATATATGAGTTGTAGTCTAATTTCATATCTAAACTCGTGTCTTTCATGCCTTCAATTATTTATTTGATATATAACTATTACAAATTGTATATCTACCATGAATCCATTGTTATGTATATGGAGTCTTTAATTATTGTTAAGACTAATTCAAATTAGAAGGTTATGTATCTGTTAACATTACCCAACAAATGTGCTTGATACATAAATTCTAATGTTCTATAGCTGAATAACTATATATCAAATTAATTGATATGTACGTTATACATAATATGTATCAACTTCAACAGTTTTTAGCATATTGTATGTGCTCAAATTTAACAGTTTTCAACAATATATTTGTGTTCTAGAATGTGATTTCAATAGATTATAAACGCCAATGTTCGATAGGAACTAAAGACCAACAATATGATCATTTAATATCCAATTCAACTATTTTGACTTTGTATAAAAGAATAATATGATCTCCTGAAAATTTTAAAAATGATGAATAAATCCTTGTACACTTTCTGTTTTGCTTAGCATCAACTCTAGTAGCTTACATTTTTTTAATTTTAACATAAGCATCATCCATGGATCTTGACCCAAAGTCCTTATCAGAGCCATCAATTACTCAAACTAAGCAATACTAAAAAATAAATTTTTAATTCATATGTATTAAAACTAAGATGAAGAATAAGGCCTCGAAACAAAAATTTTCTTATAATTTCTCCTGAATGTTAGATTTTTCATGAAATTTCTTTGAGAAATTAGTATACTGAATGTCAAAAAGGAAGTTGAAAATAGTATAGTACCCTGTAAGATAAAATTCAAAATAAGAAGTCAATGCAGAAAATTAGTTACTGAGGCAGTTATTATGAAGGCCATGTACGGACCGTGGATGAAAATACTATCCGTAAATGAGGGTCGTAGACCAGCCCCAATACTTAGAGAACTTTTCTAGAAACGGTCTTTGTACGAAAGGAAACCATGAGTCATAGAAGAAACCATGACTAGTAAATTGTGGTTGAAGATAAGGTTCATCAATTTTAAAATTTGGCAAGTTCTAGGACTTTTTCTATAGTCTAACGAGACAGTCGATATATGCATTTATGAGTTGTAATTGGGTTTCATGGATTGGATCATAAGTGGTAAAAGTTTTCCAACTGTTATGGGCATGTAAAAGGGTCTTTATGACTCTTAGAATGCATGATGAATCATAAAATTAGAACATGATTTGGAAAATAGAGTCTGTAAATTTAGTTAAGTGTGGGAGGTATCTACACAGGGTATCTATGGGCTGTAGAAGATAGAACAAGTCTGTATAAACTTTTCGTGTTTGAGATACTGAGGGTCAATTTTAAGCCAGGATCTACCAAAGTAAATCCACGAGCTATAGTGTCACGACTCAAGCCTAGAGCCTAGACATGAAACGATAAATGGGAACCCAAAGTAACCCCAAACAAGCCTTTTAGCATATAATTTACACATCCTTGGTCGCGGAAGCAATTAAACAACAATAAAAGAATATAAATAAGGATAAAGGAACTAAGGAAAGTCTTTCATAGCATAAATGATCAAAGGAGTCAAAGCTCATAGCATAAATACATAACTTACTCAACAAAACCTCTAATATAGATTGAGCGGGGGCTAAGACAACTGTCTGGGGTCACCCTCATAGTCATAATCATCTAAACAAAGAAAAGAGTCTTTATATAACATAGGATTAATAGCTATTGTCCTCAGATTTGAGGACTCACCAAGCTTGTTTCAAGAGATAGTACTAGCCACGTGGAGGAGGAGAATGATCAAGTGGAGCTCCGATTCCTACATGGTAACATTATGTAGGCATTGAGTATATGTTAGTATATTTGAATATATTAAGTATGAAGGATTCAATGCCACAAGAGATAAGCAACATAGTCAAAATGCATATACATAGGCAATAAGAGGACCAATGCTCAAAGTAAAAAAATGCTTGAATAGAACATAGTACATGTGTTGGAAGAGACCATCATCATAGAACAAGCATCTAATAATTGGAATCCAAGGCAAAATACCCCCTTGGAAGGTGATTAAGGTATTTACCCCTCAATTGGTAGTATGGGCCTAGCACCCCTCACAAGGTGGTGAGGTATATACCCCTTAACATGGTAATACGGGCCTAGCACCCCTCGACAAGGTGGTCAAGGTATATACCCCTCAGCCTAGTAGTACGGGCCTAGCACCTTTACAAAGTGGTCAAGGTATATACCCCTCAATGTGGTAGTATAGGCCTAGCACCCCCTGACAAGGTGATTGAGGCATACCACCCCATCAACAAGGTATGATCACTTGCAACACTATAGATACTTCTCATGAAATCAACACATATGTACATTTCTTTCATCATCATAAAGTCACTTAACTCATAGGCCATGCAATAGACCTTCAGTAACACAAAAACCCTTAGCTAGACATTTCATCAAACACTTGGCGGGTGTGTAGTGCTAGCTCAAAATCTTCCAATTCAAGAGTGAAATCATGTGAAAAAAGTTAATGTAAATTAACCCACCAATACTTGGTAAGACCTTCATGCAAGATACATTAAAACCCTTCATCAAATCTCATCATAGAACATAGATTCATAGCTCAAAACATGCTTAAACAGTCTACATTTTATGGAAACCTCAACATAGTTTATAATCAAGTTCATAGTAAGAATATCCATAAGTAAATCAACTTGAAAACATGTAATTTGTACATTTTATGGAAACCCCAACATAGTTTATAATCAAATTCATTGCATAAAATATCTATACTTAGACATATTTCAACCTTATATCATACAAGACATTCCCCAATACTCTCTCAAACACTAGGACAAATATTTCATCCAAAATTCAAGTGCCAAATCTCATTTCGGATCTTAAGCAATTCACCCAAGCTTCAAATCTCCATTCAAATCTTCTTCAAAGAATTCTCCAAAGCTAAGGTATGTGGGTTTCAACCATTGGGTCCTTTCACCCATGGTGCCCAAGCTTCTTTTTTTATATAAATTTTATTTTTCTAAGTTGATTTACTTATGGGTTTTACTTACTATGAATTTGACTATGAACTATGTTGAAATTTCATAAAAGTGTGGCTATTTAAGCATGTTTGAGCTTTGAATCCATGATATATCTTGAGATTTGATGAAGGGTTTCAATGTATATTATATGAGGGTATTACCAAGTATTGGTGGGTTAATTTAGTTCAAGTTTTCTTACATGATTTCACTCTTGAATTGCATGGTTTTACATTAGCATTACACACCCACCAAGTGTTTGATAAAATATATGGTTTAGGGTTCTTGAACTATTGATGATCTATTGCATGACCTATTACTTGAATAACTTTATGATGATGAAAGGAAGTTATAAATATGTTATTTTCATGAGAAGTATCTTATAGTATTGTAAGTTGACCATGCCTAGTTTAGGAGGTGATGCCTCAATCACCATGGATAGTAGGGTGAGACAACCACAAACCAATTGATGGGTTGATACCTCAATCACCATAGGTGGTAGGGTAAGACAACCATCAACCAATTGAGGGGTTAATACATCAATCACCATGGGTGGTAGGGTGAGACAACCATCAACCAATTGAGGGGTTGATACCTCAATCACCATGGATAATAGGGTATTACAACCTATAATAATGTTGGTCTCTTCTTACATATGTAATGTGTTCTATATAAGCATGTTTTACTTCAAGCATCATTCATACATGTCATATTGTTATTAAGCTATCCATTGCTTATAATATTGCATTTTACTGATATGCCTATCTCTTGTTGCATTGCATCCAACATACTTAGTAAATTCAAACATACTAATGCATACTCTATGCCTACAGGATGCTACCATGTAGGAACCAGAGCTCCTCATGATCATCTTCATCCTCCCTGTGACTAGTATTATCTTCTCAAAGCAAGTTCGGTGAGTCCTCAACTCCAGGGATGATATCTCTTGTTCTTATGCTATATAAAGTCTCTTATTATCTAATTAGATGCTTTTGACAATGAGGGTGAGCCCAAAAAGTTGTCTTGGCCCTCGCTCCTATCTATGTATTAGAGGTGTTGTTGGAATTTATGTAATATTAATACTATGCTATTGGCTTGTTATGTTCCTATGATAGTGGGGATATCCCTTAGTCCTATACTCCTTACTATCTTTTATTGTTATTTTATTACTTCTGTGGCCAAGGATGTGTAATGATATGCTAAGAGGCTTGTTTTGGGTCCCTTCGAGTTCCCTATTTTTTGTGTCACGTCTAGGCCCTAGGCTTGGGTCGTGACAACCTAGGTCACCTTCTAGCAAACTTCAAATTTCCTTCATCTCAGATAGTCTCACTCATAATCCTACCTACGAACCATAATGTATCTTATAGGTCGTCACTTGGTCAATGATCTCACACCCAAAGTACAGTTAAGGCAGACTAGCACCCATTGCCGATAAGGCTCAGGAGAAATAACCTGTATCTATGTGCTTTCTATACATATGATAAGAGATTTCTATATTTAATCTACCTTTAAAGAAAGTATACAGTAATAACAAGCCAAAAGGAAATGCATATAACTACGCCATTGGGGCCACATTGTCTAAAGAACAAGCCATGACCACACTTTAATTTACATAGTCTATAAAGTCTCTAGATAAAGAAAAGTATCTGGTAAGGGTCAGGATAGGCCTTGCCTCAACTAACTATATAATACAAAAATATAAGCTCTAGATACACATTTGAAACAACCTGGAGCTTGGTAACAACAACTGGATATCCTATATTGCTACTGGGGAGAGCTACTAGCACCTGTACCTGCAGCATAAAATGCATGTTCCCCATAAGGGATGTATATGTAAGGAAGGAAATACTGTATATGAAGTAATTCCTCAAATAAAACTATGCACTGGCATAAGGATAAGAGACCACCTTTAGTCATACTGTGGAATCATGCACTTTATGTTCTTTTTATTACTATACCTTTACTGTATAATCTGTATACAACATATAATACAAATGACCAGCTGATCAATGGTAAATCTATATCGAGATCAGCCCTGGCTAGGATTTTTCTTTCACCCCTTGGGCTACCCCTCATGATAGGATCGCCACTGGCTAGGTGATTCTTCCACCCATCGGGTTACCACCTATCAATAAGTAATATACTTTACCTTCCAATTACCTTTGAGATGATTCTTTTGGTGGTCATAATATTGGAGTTGTAGGATTTCAGTTATAGCATGTGACATGTAAATAATCATACAAGACAATATGATAATGTAAAGAGTAAGTTACATAAATAATGAAATGCATATGAAATGAAACAACTCGTAAACTTTATTTAGGAATAAGAACCCATGCATCTTGGTATATAAGTATGTACGCAGATTTGAAGGTGACTATGTATGGGAGCATATGAACACGTGAAAGAGTGGAGACATGGTTAATAGTTGTGTCGGAGTTGGTAAGTGCCTTTATATGCCTGTATGGGAGCATATGAACACGTGAAAGAGTGGAGACAATGGTCAATAGTTGTATCAGAGTTGGTAAGTGCCTTTATGTACCAAGGAGGGATCTATGTTTCATGCCAAATAATATGAAATCAATTAGCCTTACATACCTCGCTGTACGACCTCGCTATTACCTCGGGATAACCTTCCCTTCTTCCAAATATTTATCTACAATATAGTAGGTGATAAAACTATAATTAGTAGCCAATAGATATATCTTGGCAGCCAAATCTCATAAAAAAAACAACACACGGGCAGCAAGCGTATAATTATAAACCCGAGCGTATTCTTTCAACTGGCAGCAAGCATATAATTATAAACCCGAGCGTATTTATTCAACCTTTCCACCTCTAATCATATTTTCTAATACACATTCTGTTATACATATCATGTGAAGCCTATTTTAGTGCCATAATTGTCTTACAACAGCCCATAAAGCACAACACATAACAATTCTACACAATATACAAATAGGCGTCATAACGTTACATCCCTTCGCTACATTTCAACGTCGACAATTCCAAACCTGTTCCGACTTTAACCAAATAGTCCCCACCATATATACAAATAAAAACAGTCCTAAAATAGTGTAAAAAAAGTTCTAAAGTATATGAGAATGTGAAACAACAATATCCAATTATCAGCCCACAATTTCATATTAAGAGCACAATTATGATATCACACAACAACTCATATTTGCGGACTGTAACAATGGTGCAACATCCTTTTTATATCACTAAAAAACTAAACCTTGTTAAAACAATGAACTTTACTTCATAATCTAGCAAATCAAGAAGAGAAAAGTCTCTTAATCGACAAGAAAAGTGCACAATAATCCTTAGGACACATGCTGTCCAAAAATTTCAGCATAAACATAACCAGCCTAGTCTTTTGTTTTTCATAAGAAAATCATACTAAACACATAAGAATTATAACTTACCTTTACCCTCAAGGTGTAAGGCTTCTGAAAGAACTCCTAAAAGTCTGCTTGTAGCTGATTTGCAAAGTTAAGAAGGTGTAGACAGAAAGCTTGTGAAAGCTAATTTGTTTCCAAGTTAGGAATGATTTAAAAGTGCTACTTGTAAGACCTTTTTAAAGGAGCCTTTGGCCTACTTTATTGTATGGTTTAAGGCTTATATTATCAAGGTGGTGATGCAGCAGCTTGGCCCTCTCACTTGGGCCTAAATGGGTTTCAAAGTTGATGGGCCTTGGCTGCCCATTTTCCTAATTTCTCTTTACTTAGTTTGGGCCCAAATAGTCAAGTGGGTTGTGATGGTCAATGATCTCACACCCAAAGTACAGTTAAGGCAGACTAGCACCCATTGCCGATAAGGCTCAGGAGAAATAACATACTTGGGAACTTTTTATATTCTGATTGGGATGAACATATAGTCCATTTATGATGCTAAAACATGGGTTAAAGTTACACCCTTAACAATGACTTTATGCATAATCGGACTTGGACAGATTCGTCGTCGGGCCTCGTCTCCGTCTAGCTAGCAAATTTAAGCTAAGCAAGTAGGTGACTCACCTGCTAGCTTCCTAAGTTCTACAAGCACCTCACTTCTATTCACTTCATTTAAGGCCGCGATCTCCTGAATTTGACTTAAAACTTGTATACACTTGACCCTCTTAAGCGTTAGACGCACATATCGCCCTCTAATATGAGATTCAAGCACTTTTAAAAATGGGCGCTAATTTGACCAAACCACATCATGTTTCATTTGCATAGAACTAGTATATGTAAGATGTGGTGTGTTACAAGTGGGTTACCCCATACTTGGAAACTTTTCCCTTTCCTAAAGTCCTATGTTTAAGGATCTGTCATATGAGTCGTAAGTACACCTAAGGGTCGTAAGTGGCCCTCTTGAACCTAACATCATGTCATTTTCAGACCAACTTTTCTGCACTTAGGTCTCCTAAACTGGGGGTCATTACAATATCCCCCCTTTGGAACATTTATCCTAGATTGTACATAAAGGCAAGCTCTAAAGAGTAAACCAACCACTATCAACCTAGTATGCATGCAAAAATGCAAGTTAAACATTATTTTTCAAAATTTTCAAAACTCACTTTAAAAACATGTCTAGAAACAGTCCATAAAAATAAAAATAAATGCATACATAATGAAAAATTAAAATGCATAGAATTTGAGGTTTTAGGAAGAACTTCTTAGTACGTTAGGTTTGAGTAGAGTGGAATAGGTGTGGATAACGCTTCATCATATCTGCTTCCACTTTCCATGTATCACCCTCAACTTGTTGGTTTCTCTTAAGCACTTTGATGAATGCAACTTTCTTGTTCCTTATTTTTTTCACTTCCCAGACTAGGATTTCAACCCGTACTTCTTCATAAGTCAAATCTTCTTCAATGTTCACATAATGCAAAGGAACTATGGTAGTTCGATCACCTATGAATTTTCTCAACATTGATATATAGAAAACCGGATGAATCATATGCAACCTTTCCTCACTCTTCTCAACACTTTGTAGGGTCTCATACATATAGGGCTCAACTTTTCTTTCTTATCAAACTGGATCATACCTTTCGTTAGAGACACCTTCAAGTAGACCCAATCACCAACTTGAAATTTAAATTCCCTTCTTCTCACATCGAAGTAGGACTTTTATCGACATTGCCGAGCGTATTTATTCCCTTTCGTTAGAGACACCTTCAAGTAGACCCAATCACCAACTTGAAATTTAAATTCCCTTCTTCTCACATCGAAGTAGGACTTTTATCGACATTGGCCTATAAGAAATTTCTCTCTTATGCTTTTAATTTTCTCCATAGCATTTATTACCAAGTATGTTCCTATAAATGCGACCTCATCAACTTCGTACCACCTAATGGGTGATCTACACCACCTACTATACAATGCATCAAATATTGCTATCCCAATACTTGCATGAATTATTCTTCTAGGCAAACTCGATAAAGTAGAAATTTCTCAACCAACTTCCCTTAAACTCCAACACACAATCTCTTAACATCTCTTCCAATATTTGAATGATCTTTTTGGTTTGCCCATTGATTTGGGACGAAAAGCGATAATCAACCTCACCTTAATGGCAAGTCTCTTTTCAAAAGACTTCAAAAAGTGAGAGGTGACTTGAACTCCATAATCCGATATGATGGATAATGGAATCCCATACAATCTCACCAACTCTTGGATATACAAGTTCTAAGGCCACACATGTTGGGAGCCATGAAAGTGACCAAGAAATGAAGTCCGGAAAATTTGCTAAGCATAAGTGAATTCAACAAAAGGGTTTATGGGTTGCAGTGGACCCATGAGCTGTAACTTGTGATCATGGAATAATGTCTATACTTAGTGGAAATATTGATATCTGAAGTTAGCAGTACGAGATACCAAATGGATCATACATTGGTAAAACGACCCTAAAAAGTACCTGAAAATGTGCCCCGAAATTGCCTGGAATCATAATTTTAATATATCTCAAAATTCATGCGTTATTTCAGATATCTGACTTCATATTATTTTTCAGGGGGCAAAATTGAGTGGGTAATAAGTCTAATCCCGATTTAAGAGCAACCATAGTAAAATTTGAAAATCATAAAAATGTGATTTCTAGTGAGCTAGCGCGCCCTAGGCGCGACAGCCCAAGGGCGCTCCATTGGGTAATTTTGTGTCTAGATTTTAGTTTGGTCTAAGAATTTTGGATCTTGGGGCTATATCTTCCCATGCATGAAAAACATCTATAGCTTGCCATATTTTGCCTTCATATCATACAAGACATTCCCCAATACTCTCTCAAACTGTTTGACCAATATTTCACTCAAAATGCAAATGTCCAAATCTCTCCCGGATCTTAAGGAATTCATCCTAGCTTTAAGCCTCCATTCAAATCTTCTTCAAGGAATTCTCAAAAGTCAAGGTATGTGGGTTTCAACCATTGGATTCTTTCACCCATAGTGCCCAAAGCTTCCTTTTTACCTAAATTACATGATTATAAATTGATTATTTATGGATCTTACTTATTATGAAGTTGACAATAAACTATGTTAGGGTTTCATTATCTTTGGCTTGTTGTTTAATTTGATGAAACGTTTTGATGTATATTGCATGAGGGTATTACACGTGTTGGTGGGTAGTTTTACATCGGATACATAAAGGCAAGCTCTAAAGAGTAAACCAACCACTATCAACCTAGTATGCATGCAAAAATGCAAGTTAAACATTATTTTTCAAAATTTTCAAAACTCACTTTAAAAACATGTCTAGAAACAGTCCATAAAAATAAAAATAAATGCATACATAATGAAAAATTAAAATGCAAAAGGAAGGTATTTATATGATGATTTCCTAAAAAGTATCTATTGTGATGAAATTTAACCAACTGCCTAGTTCGGGAGGTAGTAGGCTCGAACTACCACATTGAGGGGTATATATCTCATTCACTTAGCTCGGGGGGTGGTAGGCTCGTGCTACCATGTTGAGGGGTATATACCTCAATCACCTAGCTCGGGGGGTAGTAGGCCCATGCTACCACATTGGGCGGTATATACATCAAATGCATCACTAAGGAGGTAGTAGGCCTTAGTTATATAATAATGGTCACCTTATTCACATGTAATATGTTCTATAGAAGCATGTTTTTCTTCAAGTGTCATTCATTCATATCATATTGCTAATATGGTATCTCTTGGTTACGATATTGCATTTTTCCATGTGCCTATCTCTTGTTGCATTGCATCCTACATACTTAGTATATTCAAACATACTAATAGATACTCTATGCCTATATGATATTACAATGTAGGGATTGGAGCACTAATTGATCATCCATCTCTTATGGCTAGTACTTCTACTCAAAGCTAGTTAGTGAGTCCTCATTCCGAGGACAATGACTTTGATCTTATGATATATATTAAGACTCTCTTTCCTTTATTGTATACTTATGACTATGAGGGTGAGCCGGTTGCTTATCTTGCCCCCTGCTCTTATCTATGTAATAGAGGTTTGTTGGACAGGTTATGCAATTATATTACGAGTCGTAACTCTCTTGATTTAATGATGTATTATGTTATGAAAGGCTTTCCTTTAGTCTTTTTTCCCCTTATTTCTACTCTTTTTAATATTATTGAATGTATCTGCGACCAAGGATATGTAATGATACATTAAAAGGCTTATTTAGGGTTCCTTCATATTCCCCATTCACCATGACATATCTAGGCCCTAGACTTGTTTCATGATAAACTTGGTATCAGAGCTCTAGGTTGTTATTGGTCCTTGGCATCCGACATATCACCTCGAGTAGAGTCTTGTTCATAGTTGTGTTGTGCACCACAACTATTAGCAAGAGGCTATAAGACGTTTTAGGAAATGGTTCCCTTTTTCTTGATCTATGTTGTGCTATAGAAGTTAGATGAGTCTTCCTGAATGAATCTTCTTTGTCATGTTTAGATTATGCCTAAAATAAGAGAAAGAAGAGCCCATACTCCCAAGGAACAACTGACTCATAGTGAGCTCTAGGATGCTCTCACTTTTCTTGCCCAAAATATGGCTAATTAAGCTAATCAAGGGGCTCAAACCCCTCATTTTCCTACCCCCGAAATAGGGTGAGGGAATTCATCAGGATGAGCCCACAAGAATTCTATGGGTCAAAAGTGGATGAGGACCCTTAATAGTTTATGAATAAGGTTTACAAGGTGTTGGCTATCATGGGTATGAGATCGGAAGAGATGGCAGAGTTGGCGTCTTACCAACTCAAGGGAGTGGTATAAATATGGTTTACTCAATGGAAGAAGGAGAAATGGAACAACAATGTGGTGCTATATGAGGAGTTTGAGGCGGCCTTTCTTAATTGGTTCTTTCCTCTTGAGCTTAGGGAGGCCAAAATGATGGAGTTCATGATTTTGATACAAGGGGTTATACGTATGAGGGAGTATGCCCTCAAGTTCAACCAACTCTCTAAATATGCTCCGCAACTGGTTGCCATCCCTAGTTCTAAAATGAACAAGTTCATGATGGGTGTGTCAGATCTTGTGAATGAGAAGTGTGCAGCCGCTATATTGATTAATGACATAGACTTATCCCATTTGATGACCTATGCCGAACAATTGAAGGGGGAGAAATTGAAGAATAGAAGGTGTAATGATCCAAGTGTAAGGGTCATGCTGGCCCATGCTTGAGGTATATCGGTGCTTATTGTGGTTGTGTGGAAATGGGGCATAAGATGGTGGATTGTCCTCATAACCGGAACAAGGGTAAGGATGTTCTTCTTCAAGGTTGGGGTTCTAATGCGGTTCCTTTGAGGAGAGGTGGTAAGTAAGGTGGTGCCCCAAGGCACAATTGGTTCTATGCACTCCAAGGGAGGTAAAGGGTTGATGATGTTCTCGATGTCGTCACCAATATGTTAAAAGTCTTTGATTTTGATGTGTATGCATTGATTGATCCAAGTGCCACCCTTTCTTTTTGTTACCACCTTTGTTGCCAAGAAGTTTCATGTTAAACCTGAATTGCTATGTGAGCCATAGGAGGTGTCTACTCTCGTAGGTGCATCTGTTGTTGCTAGTAGAGTCTATAAAAATTGCCCCATTTGCATTTTGAATAATTTTTTCCTTGTGACTTTGTTAAGTTGGACATATTAGATTTTGACATTATTCTTGGGATGGATTGATTGCATATATATTATGCCTCTTTTGATTGTAGAACCAGTAGGGTCAAATTCTAATTCCTAAATGAACCCCTTCTTGAGTGGAAGAGTCATGATGTGGTGGTCAAGGGTAGATTCATCTCTTACATTAAATTCCATAAGTTGATCTCTAAGGGATGTCTTTATCATCTTGTGAGGGTTAGGGATATGGAGTCCAAGGCCCATCTTATTGAGTTGGTTTTTGGTGGTAAATGAGTCCCTAGATGTCTTCCCTAATAACATTCCCGTTGTCCCTCCCGAAAGGGGAATAGATTTTCATTTAGAACTCTTTCCTAATACTCAACCCATTTCTATTCCCCCTTACCATATGGCCTCGGCAGAGTTAAAGGAGTTGAAGGAGCAATTAAGGGATTTATTGGAGAAGGATTTTATTAGGACTAGCCAATCACTATGGGGTGCACCAGTATTATTTGTGAAAATGAAAGATGGGTCCCTTAGAATGTGTATTGACTATCGACAACTCAATAGGGTTACCATAAAGAATAAGTATCCTCTTTTGAGGACTAATGATTTGTTTGACCAATTGCAAGGGGCTAGTCATTTCTCCAAGATTCATCATTAGTCCAGGTACCATCAAATGAGTGGAAGGGAGTGTGGTATTCCTAAGATAGCCTTTCAGACTAGATATGGACATTATGAATTTATTATAATGTCTTTGGGTTGACCAATGCACCGACTATCTTCATGGATCTTATGAATATGGTCTTTAAACCCTACCTTGATTCATTTATTGTGGTCTTTATTGATGATATTTTGATCTATTCACATAGTGAGGAGGAGCATATAGGTTATTTGAAGGTAGCGCTACAAAGATTGAGGGAAGATAAGTTGTATGCCAAATATGAATAATGTGAATTTTGGTTAAAAGAGGTTGCCTTTCTAAGTCGTGTGGTGTCTGGGAATGGAATTAAGGTGGATCCTAAAAATATAGATATGATTATAAATTAGCCTAGGCTATTTACCCCGTTAGATATTAGGAGCTTCTTGGGCTTAGCAAGTTATTACCGAAGGTTTTTGAATAGGTTCTTTTCTGTTGCTTCTCTTATGACCAAATTGACTCAAAAGAAATCCAAATATGTGTGGACCGATGAGTGTGAAAAGAGTTTCCAAACATTGAAAGATAAGCTTGTGTCCTCTCCTATATTGTCACTACCAGAAGGTCTAGAAAATTTGTTGTATATTGTAATACTTCTAGAGTTGGTCTGGGTTATGTGTCGAAGCTAAATTGTAAGGCGACAACCTATGGTTCTAGACAACTCAAAGTACATAAGAAGAATTATCCTATTCATGCTTTTGAATTAGCTGCCATGGTCTTTGCTTTGAAAATTTGGCGTCACTATTTGTATGGGGTGCATGTTAATATGTTTAGCGATTATAAGAGTCTCCAATATGTCTTCACTCAGAAAGATCTCAACTTGAAACAAAAAAGGTGGCTAGAACTTCTTAAGGACTATGATATGAGTGTGCATTATTATCCTGGTAAGTCTAATATGGTGGCCGACGCTTTGAGTAGGGTGTCCATGGGTAGCCTAGCACATATTGATGATGGTGGTAAAAAGGGTGGATAGGGAGGTCGATCAGTTGGCTAGAATTAGGAGATGGTGCCCTTAGATACCAAGGTAGGTTATGTGTACCTTATATTGATGGATTGAGAGAGAATATTCTTGATGAGGTTCATGGTTCTTCCTATTTTATTCACCCTGGTTCTACAAAGATTTATAGAGATTTGAGAGAGGTGTATTGGTGGGGCAGTATGAAGAAAGACATTTCCAAGTTCATATCCGGTTGTCACAATTGCCAATAAGTGAAAGCCGAACATATCGATGGGGAGGTATGAAGAGGGACAACAAGTTAAAGCCAAACACCAAAGGCGAGGTGGCCTAACACAAGACATAGAGATTCCTACTTGGAAGTGGGAAGAGGTTATTACGGATTTTTGGTTAGGTTACCAAAGAGTAGAAAGTGTTTTGATTCCGTTTGGGTTGTGGTTGATAGGATGACAAAATTGACTAATTTTTGATCGGTTGAGACCACTTATGGGGTTGAAGATTATGCTAGGTTGTACATTCATGAGTTGGTGAGGTTATATAGAGCTCCTTTGTCTATTGTATCAGATTATGGTGCTCAATTTACTTCACATTATTGAAGGTCCTTCCAAAAGGGTCTTGGTATAAAAGTTAAACTTAGTATGGGCTTTCACCCTTAAACGGATGACCAAGCTGAAAGAAATATCCAAACACTTGAGGATATGCTTAGGGCTTGTGTATTGGAGTTTAAAGTTAGTTGGTACGATCATCTTCCATTCATTGAGTTTGCCAATGATAATAACTACCATTCTAGCATCGGTATGGCTCTTTTTAAGGCTCTCTATGGTAGACATTGTAGATCACCAGTTGGGTGGTTTGAGTTTGGAGAGGTGGCTTTATTAGGACCAGGTCTTGTTATGGAGGCTTGTAAGAAGGTTAGGATAATTAGAGAAAGGTTGAAGACGACCCAAAGTCGCAAAAAGTCCTATGCCGATGTAAGGAGAAGTGATCTTGGATTCAAAGTTGGTGATTGGGTCTATTTGAAGGTGTCACCCATGAAGGGTGTGGTTTATTTTTGTAAAAAGGGCATGTCGAGCCCAAGATATGTGGGCCCCTATAAGGTAATGAGGAGGATTGGCAAGGTGACTTATGAGTTTGAATTGCTTAGTGAGGTGGATTTGGTTCATCTAGTCTTTTATGTATCCATGTTGAGGAAATGTGTGGGAGACCCTAATGCTATTGTGCCTCTTGATTTTGAGGGTGTTGTTGAAGACAACTTGACTCATAAAGAGCTTCCTCTTTAAATTTTGGATAGACAAGTGAAGAGGTTGAGGAACAAGGATGTGACTTTTGTTAAGGTCCTTTGGAGGAATCAATTAGTAAAAAGTGCTACATAGGCCTAAGCGGACATGCAAAAGTGATATCCTTATCTCATTCATTCTACTCAAGCCTAAGGTACTAATTCTAAGTCCTCTAAATGATCTCAAGTCTTAATTTTAGCCCTCGTTTCATTATGTACATTCATGTTTAAATTAACTAGTTCATGATGATTTTACACTTATCTTGAGATTTTTGAAATGATGTTTAAGTGAATTGTTGCATCCTTCTGTGGGCTCAAATTGTCATGTGTATGTCTCTCATATACCTTTCTTTGATATTTGGGGATGAACATTCACAAGGGAGAGATATTGAAGCGACCCCAAAAAGTGCCCAAAAATGTGCCTTGGAAGTGCCCAGAATCGTAATTTTCATATATCTTAAAATTTGTGCATTATTTCAAAATCCGACTTCATATTCTTGTTTAGGGGAAAAAATTGAGTGGGAGGTGGGTCTAGCTCTTGTCAAAATTCAAGTGCCCAAATCTCTTCCGGATCTTGTGAAATTCATCCAACCTTCAAGTCTCCATTCAAATCTTCTTCAAGGAATTCTCCAAAGTCAAGGTATGTGTGTTTCAACCATTGACAAAATTGACTAATTTTTGATTCAAGTCTCCATTCAAATCTTCTTCAAGGAATTCTCCAAAGTCAAGGTATGTGTGTTTCAACCATTGGGCTCTTTCACCTATAGTGCCCAAGCTTCCTTTTTACCTGAATTATATGATTATAAGTTAATATACTTATGGGTCTTATTATTATGAAGCTCATGAATTATGTTGAGGTTTTATAAACTTGTGACTATTTTGGCATGTTTTGAGATATGAATCTATGGTCCATTAGTTGATTTTATGAAAAGTTTTGATGTATATTGCATGAGGACGTTACAAAGTATTGGTAGGTGGTTTTACATTGGATTTTGTAGCATGATTTCACCCTTGAATTCCATGATCTTACACTAGCCTTACACAACCACCAAGTGTTTGATAAAATATTCAATTTTATATTCTTGAACTATTGATGATCCATTGCATGACCTATGACTTGAGTGACTTTATGATGATAAAAGGAAGATATTTATATGATGATTTCATGAAAAGTATCTATTCTGATAAAAGTTGACCAATTGCCTGGTTCGGGGGGTAGTAGGCCCAAACTACCACATTGAGGGGTCTATACCTCAATCGGCTAGCTCAGGGGGGTGGTAGGCCTATGCAACCATGTTGAGGGATATATACCTCAATCGCCTAGCTCGGGGGATGTAGGCCCGTGCTACCACATTGGGGGGTATATACCTCAATCGCCTAGCTCGAGGGGTAGTAGCTCAGTGCTACCACCTTAGGGGGTATATACCTCAATTGTCTCAGAAAGGAGGTTTCAGGCCTTGGTTATGTAATGATGGTCACCTTCTTCACATGTAATATGTTTTATATAAGCATGTTTTTCTTCAAGTATTATTCATTTATGTCATATTGCTAATATGCTATCTCTTGCTTATGATATTGCATTTACCATATGCCTATCTCTTATTGCATTGCATCCTATATACTTAGTACATTCAAATGTACTAACACATGCTCTATACCCACATGCTGTTACCATGTAGGGATAGGAGCACTGATTGATCCTCCTCCTCCTTATGGCTAGTATTTCTGCTCAAAGCTAGTTGGTGAGTCCTCAATTCTGGGGACAATTACTTCGATCTTATGGTATGTATTAAGACTCACTTTCCTTTATTATATACTTATTACTATGAGGGTAAGCCCGATTGCTTGTCTTGGACCCCACTCTTATCTATATAGTAAAGTTGTTGTTGGACAAGTTATGTAATTATTTTATGCATCCTGACTCCCTTGATTAAAGATGTATTATGTTATGAAAGGCTTTCCCTTAGTACCTTTTGTCCTTATTTCTACACTTTTTAATGTTGTTTAATGCTTCCGCACCAAGGATGTGTAATGATACATTTAGAGGCTTATTTGGGGTTCTTTCGGGTTCCCCATTCTCCGTGTCACATCTTGGCCCTAGGCTTGGGTTGTGACAATTGGTTAACGGGTCTTAAGTTCTACCATAAGTTGAGATTTAGAGAAAGTTTATAAGGGTCCAAAATGTTATCAGACAATACCCCCCTCTTACAACTCGTGGAATAGACCATGACCAGTAATCGGGGTCTCGTGTTCCTGTCTAACAGGTTTTTTAGGAAGGGAAAATTCATCCTTTCTAATTTCCTAAGTCCAAGATACACTATTTAAGCCCTTAAAAGACAATTTTCATCCCTACACAACCCTAATCCACTCCATTCCCCCTCATTCTCAAACATCCTAAAGTCTAAGCCCCTCCCAAACACTCTCTAGTTTCTTCACGACCTTTAAAAAAGAGTCCACTCTAGGGTTTTGGATTACCTATACTCATCAAAGAGGTTTTAGTCCCCTACCACACTAAGGTAAGTGGGTTTTGATTTGTGAAGACCTTTCCTTCACAAAGCTCTACATTTCTCTTCCTCATTTATTTTCAAGTCATGGAAAACTTAGGGAAATTTTATGAACTCTTTTACATGATAACATTATGAAGTATTTTGGGATGTTTCATCTTTATATGTTATTATGCAATGCAATACCATGTGGAACCATGATTTAAATCAGGGTGTGATAATACCCTAGCCATGTTTTCTTATACCTTTGATGGGTAGTTTCTAATAATGTATAAGGGATTCTATGTTACTCTTCTTTCGTCATCTACTTATGAATTGCATGGTTTTAAAATTAGTACAAGTTCCCACTATGATTTGATTAAAGATGTATGCCAAGTTATGTAATGAATGTCTTATGATATATGTGTAAAGCATGTTGAGACTAATAAGAGGGATAACAAGTATGCTATGATCACATGAGCATGATATGAATAACAAGAATTATGTAAAGCCCTATCATGATGCTATAAGCTATGTTATAGAGTGACTCCAAGAATGAAATTACAGTGTTTTGAAGCTATGAACAATATGAGTATGATTTACTTCAAGTATTCTGTGGGATTATAACCTAGCATTGTGGAAGACCTTGGTAGTATCCCATTAGCCCTAAACATTGTACCACCATAGGTTTATGTTATTGATTCCCTAGATGAGCTTGTACCTACCAAAAATACAATGCTATATGGTAAGGATAATTGATAAAACCTACCGAAGAGGCTATGCCATCAGGTAAGGGGTATATGAAGACACTTTCGAGAAGACCATGATATAAGGTGAGTGTTTGGTTTACCTTGGAAAAGTAGATCACTACTTGTTTGGTGTAGCGTGAACATTGAAATACTAAGTAGTAGCTCGCTTGGTCTTATATGTCAGTTATGGTCCTCTACCAGCTAGGTATGATATATCTTTTGACTTGATGATTCTTCATGAATATTTTAACTAAGTATTTATCATTCATTGCATATTGAGCTTGTACCCATTGTTCATGATTATGCATATAATTTAATTATGGATTATGTTCTTTGATACATTTGCGCCCCACATACTTGTATATTCCAAGTACTAATACATACATTTCCCTACATGATCTAACCATATAGGGATAGAAGCTCCTATCCATCCTCCTCCTCCTTGCGGTTAAGCGGTTTGGTCTATGATTTGCTATTGGCAAGCCCTCTACATTTGAGGGCAAAATCCACTTACTTTAATGCTTACTTAAGACTTGTCTATGTATGAATATTTCTCTTTTGAGGGTGAGCATGACAGATGTCTTGGCCCCCGTTCCACTCCTTGTTAGCGGCGTTGTCAGATATGGACATGGATATTGAGATGTCCCAAAAGTGCTCCAAAAATGCCCATATCGTAATTTCCATATATCTTAAAATTCGTGTGTGATATTGAAAATCCAACTTCATATTCTTGATCAAGGGAAAAATTAAGTGGGAAATGGGTATAACCTGGATTTTAGATGACCCATAGCAAAAAATGTTTTTTGCAAAATATTCAGAGACAGAGAGGGTACGTGATGGTTTCACAGCGCAGACCTATTGCAGGGCAGTGTTAGCACTTCCTTAATTTCTATTTCGGCCTAAGGGCATTGGGGTAATGGCCCTATGCCCACTTATGGGTGATAACATCTATACTTACCCATTTTCAACTTTATATCACTCAAAACCCTCTCTAAAACCTCTCAACTATTTTATCAAAAATTTCCATTCAAATTCAAGTGTCTCAAGCTTAATTCAGAATCTCAAGAACTCTATTCAAGCTTCAAGTCTCTTTCAAGTTTACATCAAGAAAACCCAAGTTTAAGATATGTGGGTTTCATCCATTCGGTCTTTTCATCATAGAGCCCAATCCTCCTTTTTTTTTTTAATGAAAATTGCATGTTTTCAAGTTGTATTACCTATGGATATATTTTTTTTATTATGGATTATGATTATACATTATGTTTGGGTTTTATGAAATGTTGATCTATTATGCATAACTATCTATTTCAAGCTTATACTATGATTTGAGTATATCTATTGAGACTATGCATGTTTTGAGCTATGAAACTATGATCTATTATGAGACTTGATGATGGATTTCAAGGTACCCTACATGAGGATTTTATAGTATGTTGGTGGGTTGATTTTGAATAATTTTATTCACTCTATTTCACTCTTGAATTCCATGATTTTGAACTAACATCATCCCACTTTGATAAAATGCTTTTTCAAGGATTCTTAAAGTTATTGATAATCTATTGCATGATTTATAAGTCAAGTGACTTCATGATGATTTTGGGATTTCAAAATGTATTGAATTTATGAACATGCCTATGATGTTGTAAATGTCAAACTAAGCCCTTTTTCAAAGATTTTACCTTTTGTGGACCTTTGATGTTAATGCAAGGGTAATATTTGATGATAATCTATTCTTATTTTTTAAAGTTAGGCTCACCATTAGAGGTCAAAGATGTTTTAGAGCTACTCATGTCATGTTTCCATGTTTTCTACAAATTATTAAAGTATGATTATTTTGATTATTCCATGAGATTAGGCTTAGCACCGATGGATAAGATGTGGCATGGACCATCTCCATGGATTCATATTGCTTTCCTCAAACTATGTGCCAAAATAGGAGTATACATTACCCTTGCTTTACTAGTGAATCCATTTAGTGAACTTCTTAATGAAATTCACCCTGAAATAGGATGAGTTCCCATTAAGGGGGTTATTTTTCCAAAATGGGACAGGCTCCTGTAAGGTGAAGTATGGTCTACCTTGATAAATAGATCACGTCTTTACCGATGAGGGACAATCATCGGGATTCCAAGTTGTAGCTCACTTGGTCTTATTCTTTGTCGGTTGAGGTCTCTTCCCACATTTGTATCATATTCTATGCTAGTTGAATGATTTATAAACATGTTTTACTTCAAGCATTGATCATGCATGCCACATTGAGATTATACTTATCTATTGCCTATTTTTGTTGCAGTGCATCCTACATATTTATTACATTCAAATGTACTAACGCATACTTTATGCCTACATGATATCACTATGTAGGGACTGGAGCTCCTCTTGATCATTCTCTATGTGGCTAGTGAGATTATCCAAGGATAAGCTTGGTGATTCCTCAAGTTCGAGGACACTATCTACTTTTTCTTGCTATCTCAAAGACTTCTTTATGTTGAACATTTGACATTATGAGGGTGAGATGAAACGACCCCAAAAAGCACCCAAAAACGTGCCTCAAAATGCCCAAAATTTTGATTTCTTTATATCTAAAAATCTGTTCATTATTTCAAAAATCCAACTTAATATTTGTGATCAGGGGGTCCAAATTAGGTGAAGAAGGGTCTAACCTCCATTTAAGAGTAGAAGAATAGCAATTATAAATTGTTAAGGGACGAATTCTAGAGGGCTTTTCGGGATGCCTCTGCGACGCGCCTTGGGCACGCTATAGTGTAAAATCATCTCCGCGTCCTCTCTGCGATTGGTGTCTAAACCCTCTTTTACTTAATATTATATGATTTAAAGTTGATTTTACATGTGGGTCTCATATATTGAGATATTTACTGCACAATGATTTTAGTTCATGAAAGTATGATTTTTTAGCATGTTTTGAGCTTCAAATCTTGGATCTAATGCTGGAATTGATGAGAGGTTTTGATATGAATGTTTTGGGTGAGTTGCAATGTGTTGATTAAAAGTTTTACCACTGCTTTTCCTACATGATTTTATCTCTAAATTGCATGCTCATTTACCCCCATTACACACACGCCAAGTATTTGATAAAGTGTCCGGTTATGGTTACATCCGGTTATGGTTACATGAGGAATTGAAGGTTCAAAGCATGAGATATGATACTTGTGATGTTTTAATAATGAAATGAGCTTATGGACATGATATAATGCATGTTTCATATAATGTGTTGTATTAGACTATGTCCGGTCCAAGGGTCATAAGTGCTCGGACGACCATGTAAGGAGTGAGTACCTTGCCACCAGGGTGTTCGAGTGTGAACGACATCAACCATGTGAGGGGTATAATACCTTGCCACCTGCGTATCCGGGTGTGAACGACATCAACCATGTGAGAGGTGTAGTACCTTGCCACTAGGGTGTCCGGGTGTGAACGACATAAACCATGTAAGGGTTGTAGTACCTTGCCACCAGGGTGTCCGAGTGTGAACAACATTTCCCATCCAAAGTTGAGATTCTAGCTTGGTCTCTTCTACACATATGATATCTTACATAAGCATGATTTATCCTAGCATGTTTTACTTATACATCAATTATACATGCCATATCGCTATATTATGTCTATTGTCTAATGTATGCATTTTGGTTATGGAGCTAGTTTATTGTTGCATTGCATTCCACATACTTAGTACATTCAAATGTACTAATGCATACTCTTGCCCATATGATATCACCATGTAGGAACCGGTGCCCGAGTTGATCATCTTCCTCCTCCACATGGCTAGACGATGCTATCCCAAGCTTGTTAGTGAGTCCTCCATTTCAGAGACTTCGGTTTATTTCTTCCCCTACTATCTATGTTTTTAGATACTATCTTATGTTATATTTGATTATAAAGGTGAGCCCGGTTAGCTTGTTTTACCCCCTGTAACATCTATGTATTAGAGGCGCTTGTTGGCCATGTTATATATTTATGTATGAGCTTTGACTCTTGACTCTTGACTCTTGATTATGAAATTTATGCAAGTTTTTCCTTAGTACCATTGCCCTATTTTTAATATTTATGTCTTTGCATGCTTCCATGACCAAGGATGTGTAATAATATGTTAAGAGGCTTCTTTGGGGTCCTTTCAGGTTCCTCATTTGCCGTGTCACGTCTAGGCCCTAGGCTTGGGTCATGACATGAGCCTGGAAAGTGTCTTGTCCTCCGCTCCAATTCTATGGTTAAAGGTGTTGTTGGAATATTATGATGTAGTTATGCTATAAGCTTGACTATTTATGCTTTTATGATATCAAAGACTTCCCTTAGTCCCATTTTCCATAATTTATATCTCTTGTTGTTATAATTTTGCCTCCGCAAACAAGGATGTGTGATTGATATGCTAAGAGGATTATTTTAGGTTCCTTCAGGTTCCTAATTCACCGTGTCACATCTAGGACCTAGGCTTGGCCCGTGACAAACTTGGTATCAAAGCACTAGGTTATTGATGGCCCTCGAAATCCAACACAACGCTTCAATTAGAGTCTTATTCATGGTTATGAAGCGCACCATAACTATGAGTAAGAGGCTTTGAGGAATTTTAGGAAATGTTTCCCTTCTTCATGATCTATATTATGCTATAGAAGTTAAGGTAACAATTTTCCCTAACAAATGTTCTTGCTATTCTGGATCATGCCAATTTTGGGAGGAAGAAGAGCCAGTACACCCGAGGAGCAACCGACTCCTCCCACTCCTCAAGCTCCTCTAGAAGGAGGGGTAGGCTAAGAAGAATACTGAGATGTTATTGCAATTTTGGCTCATGCTATGACAAACCAAACCAACAAAAGAGCCTAAGCGCCTCATGCGCCTACTCCGGCCTCAAGGGTGAGGGATTTTACTAGGATGAATCCACCAGAGTTTGATGGGCTCAAAGTGGATGGGGATCCCCAAGAATTCACTTATGTGGTGCATAAGGTGTTGTCTATTATGGGGGTTAATTCGTAGGAAAAAATGGAGTTGGTGGTCTACTAATTCAAAGGGTTAGCTCAAATTTGTTTCACACAATAAAAGATGGAGAAGGGGAATGATGATGCTATCCCTTGGGAAGAGTTCAAAGCTGCTTTTCTCAACCAGTTCTTTCCTATTAAGCTAAGGGAGGTGAAGATGATGTAATTTAGAAATCTTAAACAAGGGTCCATGAGTGTGAGGGAGTATGCCCTCAAGTTCAACTAACTCTCCAAGTATGCTCCATAATTAGTTGCCGAGCCTAAGTCAAGGATGAACAAATTTATGTCGGGTACATCCGACTTGGTTAATAAGGAGTGTCGTACCCCTATTCTAGTAAGTGATATGGATTTGTCCTTCCTCATGACTTATTCTGAACAACTAGAGAGGGAGAATCTTAGAAAAAGAAGAGGTGGTTAGTCCAAGAGGGCTTGATTTGAAGGTGGGTTTCTAAGGGTGCCAATTTTCTTAAGGCCACAAGTTCCAAGGCCAAGGGCCGTCCAATCCTTCCGACAAGTGGTTTACCAATGATAGGGTGCCTAATCCAAGATTCTAAAGTGGTATTGAAGGAATGGTAATGCCTAGATCTCCAAGGTGTTAAAAGAATCATAGTTGTCCTTGTTTGAGAAATTCAAATACATGCTTTGGTTGTGGTGAAGTTGGCCACAAGGTTATTGATTGTCCTCATTGCTCAACCAAAAGGTAGAGATGGCCGTCCTCAAGGGCAAGGTGCTAATATGGGCCAAAGAGGAAGGGAAGGTCATCAAAGAGGTGCTCCAAGTAAAAATAGATTCTATTCCTTTCAAGGGAGATAAGAAGTTGATGATGTGTTTGATGTTGTTACCAGTATATTAAAGGTTTTTAATTTTGATGTGTATGTATTGATAGACCCGGGTGCCACTATTTCTTTTATTACTCCTTTTATTTCCAAAAAGCTTCATGTTAGTCCCAAATTGTTGTGTGAACCTTATAAAATGTCTACCCCCTTTGGTGTGCCCATTGATTCTACAAGAGTCTATAGAAATTGTCCCCTATTCATTTTGCATAAACTCTTGCCTTATGATTTTGTTGAATTAGATATGGTGGATTCTAATATCATTCTTAGGATGGATTTGTTGCATGCATATTATGCTTCTATTGATTGTAGAACCTGTAGAGTCAAATTCCAATTTCCTATTGAGCCTATCCTTAAATAGGAAAGTTGTGATATGGTGGTCAAGGGTAGATTCATTTCTTGTCTTAAAGCCCAAAAGTTGATTTCTAAGTGTTTTCTCTAACACCTTATGATGGTTAGGTATGTTAAGTCCTAAGATCATCCTATTGAGTTGGTTTCGGTGGTTAATGAGTTTTTTGATATATTTCCCAATGTGCTTCCCGATATTCCTCCTGAAAGGGAAATAGATTTTGGTATAGAGCTCCTTCCCGATACTCAACCTATTTCTATTCCCTTTTATCATATAGCCCTGGCGGAGTTGAAGGAGCAATTTGGGGGTTTGTTGGAAAAGGGTTTTATAAGGCCTAGTAAGTTACCTTGGGGTGCACTGGTGTTATTTGTGAAGAAAAAGGATGGCTCTTTTAGAATGTGCATTGATTACAAGCAACTTAAAAGAGTCACCATAAAGAACAAGTACCCTCTACCAAGGATTGATGACCTTTTTGATCAACTTAAGGGGCTAGTCACTTTTCTAAGATTGATCTTCAGTCTGGGTATCACCAAGTGAGATTGAGGGAGTATGACATCCCAAGACGACTTTTCGGACTAGGTATGAGCACTTTGAGTTTATGGTTATGTCTTTTGGGTTGACTAATGCACCAACTATATTTATGGATCTTATGAATAGGGTCTTTAATGTTGGGACAGAGCTCCTCTTGATCATCCTCCACGTGGCTTGTAAGATTATTCAAAGAAAAGCTTGGTGATTCCTCCAGTTAGGGGTCACTATCTACTGGTCTTTAATCCTTACCTTTACTTGTTTGTGGTGGTTTTTATTGATGATATCTTGATTTATTCCCATAATAAGGAGGAACATGTTGATTACTTAGTGGTGGTGTTATAAATCTTGAGGGAGGAGAAGTTGTATGCAAAATATGAGAAATGTGAGTTTTTGTTGAAAGATTGAAACACCCCAAAAATGTGACTAGAAAATGCCCATAATCGTAATTTTCATATATCTTAAAATTCATCTACGATATAAAATATCCAACTTCATATTCGTGATCGGGGGCAAAATTGAGTAGGAAATGGGTATAACCACAATTTTAGAGGATCTCGTAGCGAAAAACAATTTTCATAAGTTTAACAATTTCCAAAGACGATCCGCGCCCTGGCCATGACGTGCCAGGGGCGTAGAGATGTACATTGTTTCCCCTTAGTTTCTTATTTCAGTCCATCAGCCTTTGGGTCATAGCCTCACACCCCCATATGCATGAAAACACCTATACTTAGCCATGTTTTCAACTCAATATCACTCAAGACCCTCTCAAAACACTCTCTAACACTTAAAAAAATATTTCATCCAAATTAAAGAGTCTCAAACTTAATTTCCAACCTCAAGAACTTCATTCAAGCTTCAAGTCACCTTCACGTCTACATCAAGGAATCCCAAACTTCGGTATTTGGGTTTCATCTATTGGGTCTTTTCACCCATGGTGCCCAATCTTCGTATCTTATGAAAATTGCATATTTTTAAGTTGTATTATCTATTGGTATCTTTTATTATGGATTATAAGCATAAAATATGCTAGATATTTTTGAAATGTTGATTAAATATGCATGTCTATCTATGTCAAGACTATACTATAAGTTGATTTTGTCTATTGAGACTATGTATGTTTTGAGCTATGAAATTATGATATATTATGAGATTTGATGGATTTCAAGGTATCTCACATGAGGGTTTTGCAATATGTTGGTGGGTTGATTTATATTGAGTTTTCTTGATATGATTTCACTCTTGAATTGCATGATTCCAAACAAACATTACATACACACCAAGTGTTTGATAAAATGTCAAGTTAAGAATTCTCAAGTTAATAACATGTTTTATAAGTCAAGTGACTTCATAATGAATATAGGCTATCAAGTATGTTATGAATTCATGAAATTATCTATGATTATACAAGTATGAAGTTAAGCCCTATTTTCAAAATTTTACCCCTTGTAAGCCTTTGATGTTAATGCAAGGGTAATGTTTGATGATGATCAATTCTCATGTTTCAAGTTAGGCTCACCATAAGAGGTCAAGTATGTTTAAGAGCTACTCATATGATTCCATGTTTATTGCAAGTTATTAAAGTATTATTATTATTATTATTATTATAAGTATTCCAGGTGATTAGACTTAGCACCGATGGATGGAGGGTTTTCTCTCTTTCCTTGAACTATATACCAAAATAGGATTATGTTATACCCTTGCTATACTAGTGGATCTATTTAGTGCACTTTCTCTTAAAGTCCTTCCCGAAATGGGATGGGCTCCCATAAGGAAGGGTACTTCTCCGAAATGGGATGGGCTCCATTAAGGTGAAGTATGGTTTAACTTGGCAAGTAGACCACCTCTTTATCGGTGAGGGGTAATCATTGGGTTTCCAAAATATAGCTAGCTTGGTCTTATTCTATATCAGTTGAGGTCTCCTCCCACATATGTATTATGTTCTATGTAGGTTGAATGATTTACAAGTTTGTTTTTCTTCAAGCACTTATCATGCATGCCATATTGAGATTATGATTATCTATTGCCTATTACTATGCATTTTGACTATATTGGCTTATATCTTGTTGCATTGCATCCTACATACTTAGTACATTCAAACATACTAACTCATTCTTTGTGCCTACATGATATCACCATGTTGGGACAGAGCTCCTCTTGATCATCCTCCACGTGGCTTGTAAGATTATTCAAAGAAAAGCTTGGTGATTCCTCCAGTTAGGGGTCACTATCTACTTTCGCTTGTTGTTCCTAAGACTTTTTGATGTTGAACATATCATATTATGAGGGTGAGCCTAGAAAGTGTCTTATCCCCCACTCTATTCTAAGTTTAGAGGTGTTGTTGGAACATTATGATGCATTTATTCTATAAGCTTGACTCTCTATATTTTATGATATCAAAGACTTCCCTTAGTTCTGTTTTCCCTTTTTATTATCTCTTATTGTTGTTTGTTTCCATGCCAAGGATGTGTGATTGATAAGCTAAGAGCCATGTTTGGGTCCCTTCAGATTATTTCTTATTGCTGTTTACTTTGTTTTCGTGCCAAGGATGTGTGATTGATAAGCTAAGAGGCTTGTTTGGGTCCCTTCGGGTTCCCATTTACCGTGTCATGTCTAGGCCCTAGGCTTGGATCATGAAAAACTTGGTATCAGAGCACTAGGTTATTAATAGTCCTCAAAATCCAACACACTATATCGACTAGAGCCTTATTAATGGTTGTGAAGTGCACCACAACTATGAGTAAGAGGCAACGAGGCATTTTAGGAAATGCTTCCCTTCTTTATGATATATGTCGTGCTTCAGAAGTAAGGTAAGGCTTTGTTCCTCTAACAAATGCTTTTTCCTATTCTAGATCATACTAATTCCAAGAGAAAGAAGAGCTCACACACCCAAAGAGCAAACAACCCCTCCCGCTCCTCAAGCTCCTCAAGATGGGGGAGTCGCACATGATAATTTCTGAGATGCTATCACTATGGTGGCCCATGCCATGGCGAATCAATTAAACCAAGGGGCCTAAGCCCCTTATGCTCCTACTCCGACCTCAAGGGTAAGGGATTTTACTAGAATGAACCCATCAGAGTGGCGTGGATCCAATATGGATGAGGACCCCAAAGAATTCATTAATGAGGTATATAAGGTGTTGTCCATTATAGAGGTTAATTCGAAGGAAAAAATGGAGTTGGCGGCCTACCAACTCAAAAGGGTGGCTCAAATATGGTTAACTCAATAGAATATAAAGAAAGGGAATGGCAATGCTATCCCTTTGGAGGAATTCAAAGCGGCATGGCTCAACTGGTTCTTTCTTATTGAGCTAAGGGAGGCTAAGATGATGGAATTTATGAATCTAAAGCAAGGGTCTATGAGTGTGAGTGAGTATGCCATCAAGTTCAACCAACTCTCCAAGTATGCCCCAGAATTGGTTGCTGAGCCAAAGTCAAGGATGAACAAATTTGTGTTGGGGGTATCTGACTTGGTGAATGAGGAGTGTCATTCTACCATGCTAATTGGCGATATGGACTTGTCTCGCCTCATGACATATGCCGAATAATTGGAGGGGGAAAGCTTAGAGAGAGGAGGAGTGGTGAGTCTAAGAGGGGTCATTTTGAAGGTGGGTTCCAAGGCTCTAAAGGTGGCCGATTTCCTTAAGGCCACAAGTTCCAAGGCCAAGGCTCATCCAATGCTTCCAACAAGAGGTTTGCCAATGATAGGGTGCCTAATCAAGGGTTCCAAGGTTGTAATGGTGGAATGGTAAAGCTTAGATGTCCAAGGTGTGAAAAGAATCACAGTGGTCCTTGCTTGAGAAATTCAAATGCTTGTTTTGGTTATGGTGAAGTTAGTCATAACATTATTGATTGTCCTCATGCTTAATCCAAAGGTAGAGATAGTCATACACAAGGCCAAGGATCAAATGCGGGTCAAAGGGGAAGAGGAGGCCAACAAGGTGGTGCACCAAGGAAAAGTAGATTTTATGCTCTTCAAGGGAGACAAGGGGTGAATGAGGTGCCCGATGTCGTCACCAATATGGTAACAATTTTTTATTTTTGTGTGTATGTATTGATAGACCAGGATGCCACTCTTGAACAATGAGCAAATCTTGAATGATGGGGTAAAAACCATTATGTACTCATTCACCAACATTCTTACCGTCTTGACTTTTGCCGAGCGATGCATTGATGTTTATAATTCATACAGATCAACTGGACGTGAAGCATTTATTAGGGGTGAAATACATAAACTTGCTCATCTTTTTTCCACATATGTATCTATGTATTATGGCAATACTATGGATGACACATAAAATTAGAACATCCCTTTTGATGTGATATATGTGGATGATATTCCAAAACAGAGATATGGTAGCATGTAAGTTTAACTCTTATTCTCCTTTTATTTCAATATACAAATTTCGAAGATTTTTTATATTTATAATGCTTCTTACATCTTTTTCGTACATGGATTGTGGTATGTATTTGCTTGCATATGTAGAGTACCTGAGTGACCGCGATGATATTCCAGTTGAATACTTCATTGCACAGTTGCTTCAGATAAGATATGGCACACTCCTATGGAACTATAACTCAAAAATGCTAAGGATGGGACCACTAACGACAACGAGGCCCCTCCCGAAATCAACAAGATACATGTTGAAATTGATACTATTGAAAGGATCTTAATCACTTAGGCCTTTTGTATATACTTTTGCCTTTTTTGTTATGTTGGACAAAATGGTTTCTTTCAGCTTATATATCTATGACAATAGAATATGTTTTTGAATTCAATAACTTTATTTCTAGATATCACATGAAGCTTCTTACATGAAATCAGTTAATTGGAAGTTAGAATTTAACCATGTATACATATACATGCTTTTTCTATCTTCATCTATATATCCTTTTTCCTTTTAATCAATCTTTTTGTTACATTATAACCGTGCTTGTAATGTATAGAGACCAATTGAGACTTGATTTATTAGATGTGTAAAGAACTAAATGACATATATTATAGAGAAAACTAAGTCAATGAATTTATTATGGCAATGATACTATCAGGATAAAGAATAGCCAATGTGTTCTTCAAAGTCTACGGGTACATTAGTATAGTTTTTTCTCATCTTTCTCTTTACAGCCTCAGAGATTTTTGAAAGGAGCTTAATGACGATAATTTGTTTCGAGTAACAAGATCAATACATTGACATACTTCAAGCATATCATTTTTCATATTAAAAAAACACTACTTATTACATGGCACAGCTCTATACGTACACCTATTGTGATCAAACCTTCCACAAGTACTACAAGAATTACTACTCTTTTTCTCTTTAATCTCTCTGTATGACTTATCATGTTGCTTCTTTGGCCTTCCAGGAGGTCATTTATACTTTGGCGGCAACACTATTTCTTTAGCTATATGCACAGGTACATTCTATCCGTTATATCTAGAAAAGAATACATAGGTACCTCGTTTATCTTTAAAATAGTTTTTGGCTTATACATATCAGAACAATATTCATCTGCTAGTATATTTTTGATCTTCAACACTGCCTAAGCATATGCACATGAAATTTCACCCACTTAAAATCTTCTGCAACTATACCTTTTATTTTCAAGGCATACTATATATTATTCTTCTTAATCACTCTCAAAATATATGTAATTGCTAGATTGAACAATTTGAAACAAACAGATTTAATACAATGCTACAACGTATATAAAAAACATCAAACAAGTCAAATGTAATAGACATAGAATAGAAAACACCTACTCTTTTTGGTAAAATTGAATGCATTATGGATACATACCATCATACATATAGATTATTTTTCATTATATTCGAGTATCTCCTAAAATATTTTCCAAAGTAGCTTGAACATAAAAGAAGTTTTTGTCAATTTGTGCAGTTCCATCTGGAAAAAAACAATCATACGTTTTCTAGGAAACTAAATATGTGCAACTCTATAGCTTTTAGGAGCGTGGAATTGATAGACTCTGCAATATTCGATGTCATAATCCACCCTCGATTAACCGGTGTATACGACCTTACCCACTTATCATAACTAGCCAACTCTAGGTAGTTTTTGACTCTAACATCTACCTTTTCAACCTTGGCCATCAACATGTCAAATTCAGCCTGCATGTACGCCTTTGCCATATTGTAGAATACCTCATCCAAAAGCTTATTTGACTTTTTATAGTTCTTGCATGCATTATTCCATAGATGTCATGAGTATGCATAATGCGACACATTATTGTATACTTTGAAAACAACTTTTATAATTCTTTCATTTGTACCGAATACAAGACACATATTCTCCCTCTGACTAAAAGCTACCTTAACTTGTTCATAGAACCATGACTAAACAACATCATTCTCAGAATCAATAACTCTGTAAGTTAGTAGTAAAATATTCCCTGCCCATAAATATGTATACACTAATTGATTCTTTTAAAATGTGAAAAAGCTTATCAAGTAATATTACACAAGAATGTATTCATGTACCATATTACCTGTTCCATCCAAAGTGGTTGCTGCGACAAAAAGCACCAGGGTATGCCCCTCTGAGGTGGCTAGCATCTACAACCATGATTGGCCTACAATAAATGAAATCTTTTAAGCATGAAATGATATAAACAGAAACAAAAAATAATTTTCAGGGGTTTTCTTCATTCGAATATATGAACCAGGGTATGTCATATCCAATATGTTCAAATATCCAGGGAGTTTATTGTATTATTCAACTGGTCTTCTCATCAACAAATATAACACTTTTTTAGCTTGCCAGACTATGATGTAGTTCACATCTGCACCAAGATCCATTTTCATATCTGGTACAACATCAGTTGGCGTGTATTTCCTCTTATGATTCCTCAATTTAGGTTTAATAATTTCTACAATCAATTTGCTTGTTGCATGATTCCTCAATTCAGGTTTAATAATTTCTACAATCAATTTGCTTGTTGCATGATGTTGTGAGTATACCCTATCTTTTAAAGGACACATATGCTTGTCATAACACCCTGATTTGAAACATTTTTGAGTTGTTAATACTTGATGCCTTCATTTACCATTTCCAATCTTGAAATATGTCGACCAGGGTCAAACTGAAATTATATTTTAGATTTTTTAGTTCACACAAAAAGTCTGCTCACATATCAATATACGTACATACATACATACATACATACATATATATATATATATATATATATATATATATATATATATATATATATACTCTAATGCACCTTAGGAAATATA
>DF360578.1:16923-35153 GCA_000787875.1 Solanum virginianum
AAGTATCACCTATGAAGGGTGTTATGAGGTTCGGTAAGAAGGAAGGCTCAGTTCGAGATATATTGGACCATATCAGATTGTTCGTAGAATAGGCAAGGTTGCCTATGAATTAGATTTGCCAGCTGATTTGGAAGCGGTATACCTGATATTCTATGTTTCTATGCTTCGTAAGTGTATTAGCGACCCTTCCAGAATCTTCCCTGTGGATGCTATCCAGGTCACGAAAGAACTATCTTATGAAGAGCAGCTTGTAGCCATATTGGATCATCAGGTGAGAAGGTTACGAAATAAAGATGTGGCTTCTGTTAAAGTGTTGCGGTGAAATAATAATCAAGAGGAAATGACCTGGGAAGCCGAAGAACAGATGAAGAAGAAGTATCCTTACTTATTTTCAATGCCTGCAGGTAATTTAATTCTTCGCTTGACTTCGTTACTTGATAAATAGATTGTTAACCAATGAAGGTATTGTTGTGATAATTGAAAAGGAAACACCCCCAAATTGTTTGTATGACTCGTAAGGCTGGTTTAACATTCGAGGACGAATGTTCTAAGGGGGGGAGGATGTTAGAACCCGTATATCCTTCATTGGATCAACTAGAAAAATTTTGGGACCAAAAGTGGAATTTTTAAAAGTTGAAGATCATGAATTAATTAGATGGTACCCACATAAATTTGCATTAAATTTTAATTGGAACACCACCTAAATTTGTGTTGAATTTTAATTGGAACAACAAGATAAAGTGGGTCATGGGCAAGTGGCCAAGTCTTTTATATATATACACACACACACACACACGCACACAAGATGATCCATTTCTTTTCCCTTATCATTTCATACTTAGAAAAATAAGAAGCCAAAGTTGAAGAACATCAAGAGTGCTCTCGGCCTAGCACAAGAAATTTTGAAAATCATTTCTATCCATTTCAAAAATTATTTATTGATACAAACCTACTATATTGAGGTCCTTAAGTAGCGAGGAAGTGTTTTTGGATCAATTAACCATCTATTTTCTCACCTTTGGAAACCCTAGCCCATTTATGGAGTTGAAGTGGAAAGGTAAGATTTGATCTTATTTTATGTGTTTTAAAGGTTGTAAGTATGTTGTAGTATATGTTAAAATAGAGGAAAATCATGAAATATAGAATGTTGGAAGTGAGTTATGTGTGATAGTGGTTGGGTCGTGTGAAGCATATATGTGTTTTGATGTGTTGTGTTGTGTTGGAACTATGAATTGATGTCTAGTTAGTATATTATGATCATTGTAGGATGGAGAAATGATTGGAAATCATCCATATGTGTATGTAGTGTGCTTGTCAGATTTATGAATATTGTTAAATGATGATAAAGAGAGTTATTGTTGTTATGTTACCTTTTAAATTGATTATTGATGTTGCTAGGTTGTTGTTGTTGTTGTTGATTGACTGGGCCGAGTTGAATTCTCGGGGTGGCCTATTTTCAGATAAAATGCTGCCCAAATTTTTGTAGAATTAAGGGCAAAGTTGGAATTTAATGCCCAAAAAGTCTTTAGCTAATTGTGTAGCATTTTATGATTTGTTTGTAGACCTTGGACAGTCCGAAGCATAAGTTGGATTTGGCTTGCGTTTGGAACTTATTGGAGAGCGTTTGAGGTATGTAAAGCAACCTTTTTTTTATATGCTTTAGTGAAACTAGGCCAAGATACGAGCCTCGAGGAAACTCTATTCTCGCGATCCGAGCTTGTTTATGATTTGCATTTGTTCCTTGGTATTCTTGTGTTAGTATGTCATAACTTTGATTCTTATGTCTTTGGAATTCAGAAGTTGCAAAGGAGATGTGAAATTTGATTAGTTTTAAAAGAACTTATTCTTTGAGGATTCTAAAATTTCAAACATTTGTAACTTTTACAGGAAAGCTCGGTAGGAGCTTGTATGATCTGGTATAAGTATGTTCTCCATAGGCTGGGCCAGTTTGGGTTTCCACTCGTTTGTGGGTCCCGCGATGCCCTTTTATGCAAATTTGAGAACTTTTGAAAGGAATGTAATAAGTATTATTCTGATCCCAAATATGACTGTTTTACTTATCTTTTGAATTTATGACAATGATTTTATGCATATGATTACTCACTACTTCGTTTGTGCCTATTATGATATCGTTCGCCGGTTCCTGGGTCGGTTGGTTGTCATGCGCATTATGATATACTCCGATGTTATGCTGTGTTTGGGTGAGTATAGGGACAGCGATATGTAACACCTGGCTCACTTATGTTATTTTTGTGTTGTGATATATGATGGGGATTCGGAGATTTGAGACTTTCTGGTGTTATACTGTGTTATGGCGCCATTGACGGACGGGCGACCATATTTCCTGTGCCCTATGCATGATTTGTATTTTGAAAGTAAATATTTTAGTATTTTTGGATATGCATAGATACGTAACGCCCTGCTCACTTATGCTATTTCTGTGATGTGATATGTGACGGGGATTCAGAGATTTGAAACCTTCCATACTTGTGTTTCGATTATTACTCAAATTTATATTCTGTACATTCGGCTTTACATACTCAGTACGTATTTCGTACTGACCCCCCTTTTTCGGGGGCTGCGTTTCATGCCCACAGGTGCAGACGTACAGTTTGGTGATCCTCCAGCTTAGGACCCCTTCTGCTATTTGGAGTGCTCCCCCTGTTTCGGAGCCCACTTTTGGTATACCCTCGTTCATTACTTTGTATATATTTATTCAAGGGTACGGGAGGGCCCAGTCCTGTCCTATGATTCTGTCAGTCTGTTTAGAGGTTCTCTCTCTCTCTATATTGTATATATTTATTCGAGGGTATGGCAGGGCCCTGTCCCGTCCTATGATTATGTTAGTTTGTTTAGAGGTTTGTGGACATATATGTGTGGGTTGTGCCCGGTCCATTTGATTAGACTTGCATGATGTGTATGTTGGGCGGCTGTACCCACCATGGCGGCCTTATCAGCCCGTATATGTATATACGTTGTTCTGTTGACTCTGTATGGTCTCTGTTGGTATCCTCTGATGTGCAGAGATATTTTGGATAGTCCGTAAAACAAAGAAAACTCTGCCGAATTTTTTTAAATAAATATACGTCATCTGTTTGCATCTCGGCTTTGTGGTTGTGTTTGGGTGCCCAACCAGGCACTAGTCACGACCCACGGGGTTGGGTCGTGACAATATATAATTTCTCCACTTCATTTCTCATCAAATATGCGAGTAAAGATTACATTTCTCATGATTCAGTACATTGCTTGAGCACAAAATAGTACTATTTTTCATTTCATTGTAAGCATCATTTATTTATTTAATTTCTTGCAACATTAAAATCCTCATACTAATTAATTTTATTTTGTATTATTGTATGTCATAGGTTACGTTGAAGAAGCTTCTTTCAAGAGGCTCTATCAATTCAAGAATTTTCTCACTATCAACGGAGATTTCTAGGGTCTGCAATATATGTTTGGGTTGGAAAAACCTTGATTCTGAACGTAGAAAATAAAGGAAAGGACAACGTTACAATATTCTGAATCATTCAAAACGTCAAGAATTTTTCTTTTAATTTTGTTTAGGTTGTTAATTTTGCTGACTCTTATTTTTTTTCTTTTCAAAATTAAGTATGATCAAATGAAATGACTGATTTCGCCAGGGTCTAAAGTAAGAAAAATATCACAATATTTGACGAGGAGGAAGGGAAGCTATGGTGGCATGCCATGAATATTTGACAAAGTGCACAATTTATGTTGCTTTTGTTGTCCATCCCATGCTGATATTTTTGTCACTTTAGGTATATTAATTTAGTTTTAGTAATTTCTTTGAAATTCTTAAGTCTTTTTATAACGACATGACCCAACACTGTGAAGTATTGTCCGTTCTTGGGCCTAGCCCATCACAGATTTGTCCCTTTGGACTCATCTCAAAAGGCGTCTCACAGTATAGTGGTACCCAACATCTCTCATGTGTTTTATCAATGTGGGACATCTTATCTCAAGATGGGTTGTTACACTTTTAATAACATATGATATTTTCTTTTTGTTTGATTAATTCTTCAGTATAACATTGTGAATGGTGAAAGAAGGATGTCAAGGAGTTTGTCTTTGAATATGTTGCCTCAGACAGTGATATTATGCATTCCGAGCTTTTACTGTAACTAGCAAGGGTGGTGATTTTTATCCCTGCTCAAACAATGGTATGTATAAGTTGTCAAGTTCACAATCAGAATCTTCTTTTCATAATGCATTTTAAACGCTAGTTAGAATTATTTTAATAGTAGCCAAGAAAACGGTGAACTTTTGTTTTTCAAGTAATAGTAACGAGCCTTGCAATTTAATTTAAAAAAAAGTGCATTAGTTAGCTATTGCTAGGTTGTAATTGTATTGGAATTAAAAAAAAAGGTTCTTTTTATTTGTCAACAAATTTATTTTACTCAGATTAAGTGTATGGCAAACTTAGTTGTAAGATAAGAAAACAAACTTATATTTTGTTATTTTGTCCATACTATTACTTTGTTACAAGCTAATTCAGCATCTACATATCTGTTTCAGTCGAGATATTTTCATCCTTTGAGCCTTAATTATATGTGTCTTTCAGTCTGATTATTGCTTAACATATGCAATGCCCCCTTGACCAGCAAGATTTTATTAATTATTTTGTCGAGTTGTTTGTTGCACTAATTTTAATTTTTTTTATAAATTGAAATTGCAGGAATTTGCAAGATACAAGGAAGAATTATCTTCTCAGAATTGTGATACTTTATTTTGGGATTGTAAACCATAATTTAACAGTAATAACGATAGATGGAAGTCCTATAACAAAGCCATTTACAATGAAAGTCAAATCTTAATAAATGTTCTTAAATAATTTAATAAAACTAGAAATTGCGTCTTAAATAATTTAACACAACTAAAAATTCTATGTAACGAACGTGCATCGTGCATGCATTCTGTGCATTACATGTGCATCTCTTTCATGTTAGTAGTATTGTTTTCTTATTAAAAATAATTGTGGACCCTCATACAAGTTTGTGCAAATTTGACAAGAAAAAATAATACTCCCTTAGTATAAATATATATCAGAATTTACTGCAATAAATGTCATATTCTAACCATGAATAATTGAGAATTTACTACAAATTTAATTTTTCTTTATTAATTGAAATTGCAGGAATTTTCAAGATACTCAGAAGAATTATATTCTCGGAATTCAAATACTTTACTTTGGAATTGCAAATCATAATTTAACAGTAATAGCGATATATGGAAGTCCTATAACAAAGCCATTGACAATGGACGATGTCGAGTTGATTGCACAATAATCGATCGACTGCATCTTTGAGGCGAACCAACAACCAAATTATTATTACGCGATTACAAACTTATAATATGAATAAAACTACACTCGTCATTGTAGAATAACAAGAGAATTACACACCCTTTTCACTGTTTTTTCTACCTTGTCTTCCAATAACTCCAACTATCACTACAATAAAAGTCCAGTAGGAATTATTTATATGTAATAATGACTTTTGTAATTTTAGATTTAATTTTCTCTACCGTAATTAATTCAATATTTTTTAGTGTTCGGTAGAGACGACCTAGTAAGCCTCTTAAAAGCACAATGGTCACTCCTATGCATATTGTTGTATACTAATTGTAAGTCCTATATTGATACTTATATTAAAAATTTACAAATTGAAAAATGACTATTATATGTCGACTCAACATTTATAAACGTAAATTATTTCAAGTTTTTTTTTTATGATTACAGAAAATCAAATAAACTTTATTTTGAAGACGCTAATTCCACAATTCACAAATTAATACATGTATATCATGCTTAAATTTTGCTAAATAATTCATAGTCAATAGCATAAGTATTCTAGAGACACATTTGGATAATAATGTATGAAGGAATACATTTTGATGGACAAATTAGCTCATGTATATTATGCTTAAATTTTGTTAAATAATTGATATATAATTAGTTATATAAATTTTATAATAGATATACATTTTGATATACATGTAAGAAGGATAACTTATATATTTATACACATATATTTAGAAGGATAAATCAACACATTTATCTCATGCTTAAATTTTATTTAATAACTGCTATCCAGTAAGCTATAAAAATAAAAAAATAAAAACAATGATTATTTTAGAAAAATTTCTCAAAATCGATGTTAATTGAGCCCTAAATGAAGTAGACAACAAAATAAGAAACAATCAGATTCACTGTCAAAATTTTCCAATGCAACAATTTTGAAAATCAACAATCATTAGTCACTGAAAAGATAATAATGAAAACCAAGAACCACAAGGATAATTTTAATGGGTTTCATTTTACTCTCATTAATAAGTGAGACTTTAGTGGGACTTTGGTGGGACATTGATTTTTTGCAAAAAAGCACCACTTTGATGGGACAAAGGGTAATACATTATTTCTATCCACGCTTTTATTTCTTGATGCAAACAAAATGTTAAATTCTTTCTACCTGTGATTTTATCTCTCATGTGTCCTTTTCCTATGCTTCACTTTATCTCTTTTTATTAATGGTGGTCCACGTGTCCTTTTCTTGTGCTTCACTTAAGAATTGAAAATTTGTTTCTACAAAGTTTCACTTTATTCTTTCTATATTTTCAAATCAAACTCTCTCACTGGCCTTCATTATGGCCAATTTTCAGGTGACGTAATTTCTCTACACGTGTTCTTGCATTTTCAACACCTGTGCCAATGCATGTATTTTGGTCTTCTCATCCACTTTCATAAATCAATAGATATAAAAAAAAAAAAAAAAGGGTCTCACTTTGTATTTTCACTTCATCCAAATCTGAAAGGTAATAAATTGCTCTAATGTATTTCTTCTTGCCGCTTTAATTTTGAATCTTTGCTCTTTATTTTACGTGAAAGTTCTCTATTTTACTTTTAATGTTTGCTCTTCATTTTGCTTGGGTAAAGTTTCCAACAAAATCTTTTTATCTTTGTTGTTCCTTCTTTATGGGCAAAGTTTTTTGTTCTATTTTTCTATTATTACTGTTCATTTTCCTGGGTAAAGTTTCCAGGAATATTCCTGCAAAATTTTTGTAATTCATTGGTAATACAGGTTAATTCGACTTTATACGAATTTGAAGTGAAGCACGCACCTAAAGCGCTTAGTATATGCTTGAAAGGGATTAAATTTAATTTTTATACTTAGCTGATTTATTCTTCTTTTCCTGAATGTGTTTGTTTGTTGTTTCTGCATAACAGCTGTGGAACAGATTTTGTGCGAACGTAGCAGCAATGATCAATCTTCTTGCAGAAAAGCTGAAAATATTTTCTTTGCGATCTGATTTCTCAGGTAATACCTATATGCTATTTCTTTTGATCATTTCCTTTTTGTTTTTGGGTTAATTGGGGATGTTAGCTTGCCTTCACGATTTTGAATAACTTCTTACGCAAATTCACATGCATTTAGACAAGGATATTTAATTTGTACATTGCTGCATTGAGGCTGTTTGATGATATGTCAAAATCAACAATTCTTTTTATATAACTTCTCTTTTAACATGTGTTTCTCAGTTGTAAATTGAGTCGTGAGATGATACTCCGAGATAGTACGAGTGTGTAGCATGTAGGACAGTAAATTATATTCACCAAGCACTTTGGTCAAAGGTGAGAGGTGAATTTCACTATATGACTTGGCCCATCTCCATTGTATGCATTACTAGCCCTTACCTATTAATCCGAGTACCTACAAAAACAAAACCAACGGCACCACAACATATGGCTCTAGCATGTCTCTCATTTTGGTTTTATGCTTGGGATTAGTCAACCCAGAAAAGATTTCATTGCAGATATTGATGTTCACTGTTCTGTCTAGATAAACAGCTGCTGCAGTGCTCACAAACAATTGTATATAATTCCCTATCAGTTCTCTGAACTTGTCCTGGCATAGAACATCAATCCATCCTGAAATAGAGTATTCAATATCAGAACCAGTAGCACTGCCTTTTCCCTCCACAAAAAAAAAAAAAAAACAAGAACCAAATTCCTCGCGAAACTCTCAACAATTATAGAAGCAAAATCAGACCCTGCATTAGTAAACAGTTTTTCTAAAATTTCATCAAAAAGACCTGAATTTATAGCCCCAGAAACACTATTTACTGCAGTTTCTTATTGGTAGCCTCGCACAACTCCTATGGTCAATGCACTTGTAATCTTAACAAAGATTGTAAAAGCTCATCTGATTTAGCAAACTTAGAAATTTGTTTCAAACTTCTGGGAACATAATAACACTCATTCCCCCTATAAGAACCAGGGGAAGAGGGGCTAATCAGAGGGCGTATTTACCTCAAGTCTGTAGAAGACAATGTGATTTCTTCCAATACTTGTGCAAGTTCTTCTACTTCAACAATCTGGGGAAACTCTGTATCTAATAAATAATATCTTTTAAAAAGTGACCAAATTTATATATTAGACTATTAGGCTAAAGAAAGCAAGAAACTTGTGTTAAGCATTTAGTTCCAAAATCATGAAATTAAACTTGTGGCGGCTATACATTCCTACCAACTTCTTACTAGAACAAAATCTAGGTTAAAATAGTAAGATGAAAAGGCTTGATAAACAAGTGAGACTTGCTCGAGTAGTTATGAGGATCTGATGGGTTGTAGATAAACCTATTATCATACCTTACTGCATATAACAAGGTTCAGAGTAATCCTAAACTGAAATTGCTTATTTGTTGATCCTAGCTAGATGAAGATCATGAGATATTCCTATTTACACTCCTAGAAATTACTGGATGACAACTGCTTGGAGTTATATACTGTATCTATCAAGAACACTACTTATGTGAAAGCATAGAAGTTCAGAAAATTACTTTGCAAATCCGTAGAAAAGTAGCATTGCTTTCACTTCGCGTCCTTCAACCAGATACGCTACTTCTTTCACTACTTTAACATTTTTACCCTTTTGTATTGACCTTGACACCTAGCATGAGTTAATACAACATGAGAGAGTTCATGACTTCATACTGTAGGTAAGAGAAGTCTCTTAATAGAAACCAATATACTCACATAAGTTATGACATCCAATTTAGATTCATCATAGATAGTCATGCCAAGTGGCATCTGTGAAACCAACCAAAACTAAATGCTAAAGTATTAGAATAAAACAGCTATGACAAGAAAATCCTTTGATTATTTTGCAGGATATAAGAAATGGAACAAAACCTGCATAGAGATGTTATCACTCCTGAAATATTAGATTGGACATGTAAGGTGCAACTCATGGACATCTGTGAGCCAAGAGAAGGTAGAGAACGAAAGATAAAATATATGAATATGATCTTCCAAGATGAACAGGTATTTGCTTATTTGTCTTTCTGGTTTTCCCATTTTGCACTGCCAACAAAAAATTCAAAATATTTTCATTTTTCCCTCTTCACATTTTTCACAATCTTAACATTGTGACTTATTTCTTCTCTGTGTGACATTGATTTTCCCCATTTGACATAGTTGTATCAATTTACTATAATTTTGACTTTAGTTTTATCCCCATTTGAGAAAATTTTCTCATTCAATTATGTAGCAAGACTAATTCTATTCTTCTATAATCATGTGCAGCAAAATCAAGTAAAGACAATTGTTTATGGTGATGACATTCACCTTTATAATAGGTTCAAACTGCTTCACACTTACTTGATCAAGAATGTCCGAGTACAACAATCAACTTTAAGATATGAAAGGTCCTTTCATGCATATAAATGGACTATTGACAAAACTACTACTGTTGATTCAATTGATAAAGATAACTCATATGAGATCATATGAGTTCTCAACAATAAATGACATGTTTGGTGAATAAATGTCAAGTTCCAGTTTTGAATGTTTTTCTCTTTGTGTTCTCTTTGTGTTAAGTTTCTTCTTGGTACCTATACAAGAAGGGAGGAATATTTTCACTCTGTGCTTTGTTGATCGATCAATTAAGTGATAGAATGTTTTATTTGTTGAAGTAGGTCAGTGAGTTAATATATAAATTTGAGTGCTTCTGATATGTCAAAATTAGAAAGTTATTTTATTTCTACAGTTGCTATATATTTGAGCAGAATAGTTTCTGAAAGTTGCTCTGTAGTATAACATATGATAATCATAATAGTAGAGATTGAGAACAACAATATGTGATAGGTGATGTAAGAGATATGAACGGTCACTTTCAGCAAGCAAAAAAGGCACAAGTCAATTCTATTATCCTGTGCATAGCACGGGCACTAAATAAAGATTTATTCAATGAATTAGAGAGAGAAAATGGCGCCCAAGGGAAGAGAGGAAAATGAGAGATAAATTTTAAATATAGCTATGTTAGATAATTTTTGGATATTATCGCCAGGTTATGCATATATAGTAGTCATGTTTACTTAATTATTTTATTTTTCATTAAAAAAAGATGACAAAGTTACATAATAAGAAAAATATGTCTTATGTACTATACACAATTATAATTTAGAAGAATTACAATCGACAATGATATTGTTCATTTAGTAGCTATTTTTGAGTTTACAAGTGTATCTTTCGATTAATATATTTCTAGACTTAATTCTAGACATTGTATCTACTAGTTTATCTCCCTTCCTATTTTCACTCTCAAATTAGTTACATTCTTCTCTCTTTCATGGATGATTTTCTATCTTCCTCTCTTCCATCACGGACGATATTTCAAAAATTCTCTTCAAATTCACAATCAATAACATAGTGCTTCCTCTTCCTTATTTTGATAAAACATTGTCATCATTAACTCATGATAATTTATCAAAATCCATTGATAGTCATGAGAGAAAAATTTTAAACTTAATTCAAATTGCGGGTTTAAAAATTCTTTCTAGATTTTGATAAGTGATATTTTGAAAGATTGAATATATCATAAGAAGTTCAAATTTTAAATTTGTAGGATTTTGGTGCAAATTTGGTGGATTAATTAAGAAATCTGTAACATCCTATGAAATTATCGGAACGCCCCTAAAATGTAATCGTGCATACAACATCCAAAGCTCCGATTGGAAAACTGAGACCAGATTTGCGATCAGCGCAGAAAATTGAGTCGAAAAGTGGTCTCAACCTGATTTAAGGGCAACCGGGTCGAAAAATAACTTTCACTAATTAGTGGCGAAATAGTCAGTCTGTCTGCGCCCCTGGCGCGACGCGAAGGGGGCGCAGAGCAACACTTCTCTTTTTTTATAATTTTTTAACGAGAATTGAAATTTCTGAAAAATGGCAAAAATGTACTAGTTCGCATTCCTGGCGTGACGCAGACCAGTACATCAATTTTTAAAAATTTTCTTTTAATTACGAGAAGGGTATTTTAGGTATTTCTAACCCATTATTAAGTTCCAAAGCACGTCTTAACCCCTTTAGTCAATGCAAAGAGTTTCAAAAACTCATATTTTGTTAAGTCTAAACGTGCTTTCTAAGAGAGGAGAAGAAGAAAGAGTTGAAGGTTTCAAGTGAGGTCTCAATCCTTTGAAGAAAACTTGGTGATTCTTTACTCGAGGTATATAAAGACTACCCAGAGCATGAAATTGTTCTTCCATATGCCCCAATGTATAGATTAAGTTGTGAATTATTAGTTGATAGGTCTTGAATTAAAGTTCTTGAATATTTTCTTGAAATTAATCTTTAAATCTTATATATTATGCTAAATTGATGATCATCAGGTTTTAATGAATTGTTTACATGTACTATTATGTGATTCCATGATTACCTTATATGAATTCTCTGTTAAAGAGTTCAAGAATGAACTTATGGGTAATGTCTAGAGCCTTGATTTATCTGAATGTGATGATTGTTGGAGTCTGAGTCATAAGATGAATGTATTGATGACTGAAACTGATGAGATTAGAGTCCTTAGAGTCTAAATAAGAGTGAAATTAATCTTGAAAGGATGATCCTACTCCTTGAGTTGATAGATGATGGGATGAGGTGAGTGCTCTTGCCCATAGGGGCTTAGAGATGGAAATTTCTTGATGTAATGAAAGACTTATGAGCATATTGAGTCCTGGGAGGAGTATTACCACCGAAATGGGTAAGAACGAGTCCCACTCGCACTCATTAACTACATGGCCAGTGTAGGAGAGGATTGGACCATGAAAGCAGATTTTTCCTTTGTCCCGCAGAGGACTTGACAGACATTTTTGGGATCATTGACGGACTCATCCTTTGCCCCAACAATGTACTGGGCGGATGTGGCAACATCTCTTCATTGTATCACTACCGACTCATAGATAATGGTTGTCAATTATAGAAACTCCCAGATAGGTCCCTTGGTGATAGTACTCTGAGGTTGATATAATTTTGTGATGTCTTGATGGATGGTAAGGTGCTAGAGTCTTGTCCTTTACTCTGAGTTGAAGATGAGTGATTGATGAATTGATGTTATATATATTACTTACTTAGCCTATTTTACATACAGTACATTTCACATACTAACGCCCCTTTAGTGCTGCATCATTTTATGATGCAGATTCTGTAGACAGAGGGTTTCAGTAGTCTAATCGCTGAGGTTCACGGATTCCCGACAAAGAATTGGTGTGTCCTCCCTAACTTTCGGAGGACACATTTATTTCTTTATTTCTTGAGTTATTTTACTGGATTGTGGTAATCATGGCCTGTCATGGTACCTTCTTAGATGATAGTTATAGAGGATTCATAGACATAAACTGTTGACAGTTGAGGGATTGACATTCTTCCCACTACTTATTTCTATTGAGTTGCTTATATTCGTACTCTATATGATAGTGATTGTGATAGCCCACTGATAGTCTATTATCCTTAGTGATTGTGATAGCCCACTTATAGTCTATTATCCTCTTTATATCTTCCGCATATGAGTTGATTGAACGAATACAATGAGACTAGGTGGTTGGTGGCTAGCAATAGTCTTCGAGTGCCAGTTACGTCTAGGGTACTCTCCCAAGGCATGACAAACTTGGTATCAGAGCACAAAGTTTCTAGTGTCCTACGGAGTCTATGAAGTCATGTCTAGTAGAATCTTGTATATGGGTATGTTGTACACCGCACTTCATAAGTAGGAGGCTATGAGACATTAGGAAGTGTTACTTTTCTTCTATGATTTGGATTCGTGCGATAAAGTTTAACCTTATAGAAACCCCGTTTAACTCATGCGTCATGTATTACCAAAAATGTCGCTCAAGAGAACAGCCGCTCAAAGAGATGCCACAACCCCGGATGCTGAGAATGTTCAACCAGAGGTCCTGATTCAGCTAGAGGCTAAGAGATGGGGATGGGCTGCTAGGACTGCTGAGGTCTCATAGGCGCCACCTGCTCAGCCCCATCCAGCCCCCACAACCGAGGCAGAATTTAGGGGAGCCATCACCATGCTGACTGAACTGGTGGCATCCCAGGGAAACAATCAGGGTTTACAAGCTCCTAGTTCTAGATTACAGGAGGCCTCAGCTGCAACTCGACTCAGAGACTTCCTGAGGATGAACTCGCGAGTGTACACAAAATCGAAAGTGGAAGAAGACCCGCAAAATTTCATTGGCATGGGAAGAATTTAAGACAGCCTTTCTTGACCACTTCTTTCCTCAAGAGTTGAGGGAGGCAAAGGTAGATGAGTTCGTGAATATGAAATAGGGAGGGATGACTATGGAGGAGTATATCCTTAAGTTCATTAAGTTGTCAAGGTATGCTCCAAAGATGGTGAAAGACATGAGCGCGATGATGAGAAAGTTTTTGTCTAGTGTGGGCAAACATGTGTAGAAAGAGTGTAAGGCCGCCTTGTTGATCCCTGGCATGGATATTTCCAGAATCATGGTGTATTCCTAGCGAATAGAGGAGGATAGGAAGAAAGATAGAGAAGAGCAGATGAACAGGAAAGCGAAGTCAGCGGGACATGAGCCTATCCCGCTGAGACAGAATAAGGGTGACAAGTCCTACTTTTATAGGAGATCATCACATCTTACACTGTCTATAGCGAGTGCGCCTGTTCAGCCAAATAGGTATGACTGGAAATCTCATGGTTACTAGAATTTCAAGGCTCCGGGTACTCAATCTCAGGCAAGTGTGACCCAAGGCCAAGGCACGAGGGGAAAGCTACCATGTGGCAAATGCGGTAAACTTCATCTAGGTGAATGTCATATGGGCAAGGATGTTTGTTATTTATATGGATAGGTTGGTCACTTTAGTTTTGAGTGTTCAAAGAGGAGGCAAGGTAAGGGGAGCAGCAGAGCTCAGTCTTCCACGGCACCCCCAGAAGGCAACCAGCAGAGGGGTACTACTACTGGTACATGAGACGAGAGCTACGGGTAATCGCTAGGATCAGGAGGCTGCACCAAATGTTATCACGGGTATGGTTTGAGTCTTTACCTTTGATTGTTATGCGTTACTTGATCAGGGTGCCACCTTGTCTTTTGTAACCCATTATGTGACTAGTAAGTTTGATTCTTTCAAAGTGTTTGCTTGAACCTTTTTCTGTTTCTACTCCTAATGGTGAGTCTATCTTAGCTGAGAGAGTTTATGGGGATTATGTAGTGTCTATCTATCATAAAGCTACCTTAGCTGACTTGGTAGAGTTGGAGATGATTGATTTTGATGTAATAATGGGCATGGATATGCTTCATGTCTGTTATACTTTTGTTGACTGTAGAACCCGGATTATTAAGTTTCAATTTCCCAATGAGCCTATCTTAGAGTGGAAAGGGAGTTCTATTGCACCTAAGGGCAAATTTATTTATTATCTTAGAGCTAGAAAGTTGATTTCCAAAGGTAGTATTTACCACCTTGTGAGAGTTAAGTCTGATGATGTTGAACCTGCTACTCTTGAGTTAGTCCCAATTGTAAATGAGTTTTCTGAGGTGTTTCCTGATGATCTTCCCGGAGTCCCTCCTAATAGGGAGATTGACTTTGGGATCGATGTTCTTCCCAAGACCAAACCCATTTCGATTCTACCTTATAGAATGGCCCCCACAGAGTTGAAAGAATTAAAAGAGCAGTTGAAAGACTTGTTAGAGAAAGGTTTCTAAGCCCTAGTGTTTCACCTTAGGATGTTCTGTCCTATTCATGCGTAAGAAAGATGGGTCTCTTAGAATGTGTATAGACTACCGATAGCTGAACAAGGTCACTATAAAGAACAAATATTCTCTTCCCAGGATAGATGATCTATTCGACCAACTGCAGGGTGCTACTTGTTTTTCCAAGATAGACCTCAGATAGGGTTACCATCAGTTGAAGGTGAGGGGAAGTGATACCCCAAAGACAGCCTTTTGGACATGGTATGACCACTTTGAATTCTTGGTCATGTCCTTCGGTTAACAAATGCAGCTGCAACTTTCATGGATTTGATGAACAGGGTATTCAGACCATATCTTGATATGTTCGTGATTGTGTTTATCAATGACATTTTGGTATATTCGAAGGATGAAGGGAAGTATGCTAATCACCTTAGAATGGTTTTGCAAATGCTCAAAGATCATGAGTTGTATGCAAAATTCTCAAAGTGTAAGTTTTGGCTCACGTCTGTGGCTTTCTTGGGCCAAGTTGTTTCAGGAGATGGTATTCAGGTAGATATGCAGAAAATTGAAGCGGTTAAGAACTACCCAAGACCTACTTCTCCAACATAAATAAGAAGCGGCTCACAAGTAGAAGGTGATGGTTTTCTCCAAAGGGGGAGATGGGGTGCTGAGGTATCAAGGAAGATTGTGCGTGCCTGATGTTGATGGTGTTCGAGATAGGATTATGGCTGAAGCTCATAGCTCCAGATATTTTATCCACCCCGGTTCTACTAAGATGTATTACGACTTAAGGGAAGTATATTGGTGGAATGGGATGAAGAAAGACATTGCTGAATTTGTATCTAAGTGCCCCAATTATCAACAGGTTAAGGTTGAACATCAGAAACCATGTGGGTTAGCTCAGAACTTTGAAATTCTAGAATGGAAGTGGGAGACGATCAACATGGATTTCATCACAAGCTTACCAAGATCCCGAAAACAGCATGGTTCGATACGGGTAATTGTTGATGGGATGACTAAAATCAACCCATTTCTTGGCAGTTAAGACAACTAATACAGCTGAGGAGTATGCCCAACTATACATTCGGGAGATTGTGAGGTTGCATGGGGTTCTCTTGTCCATCATCTCGGACAGAGGAGCTCAATTCACCTCACAATTTTGGAGATCTTTCCAGAGGTGTTTGGATACGAAGGTGAATTTGAGCACAACTTTTCACCCTCAGACAGATGGGCAAGTAGAGCGCACTATTCAGACCTTGGAGGATATGTTAAGAGCATACATCATCAACTTCAAAGGTAATTGGTATGACCATCTACCATTGATTGAGTTTGCGTGCAATAATAGCTATCATATCAGCATTGAGATGGCCCCTTATGAGGCATTATACGGGAGGCGATGTAGATCACCAATTGGCTGGTTCGAGGTTGGTGAGGCTGAGTTGATTGGACCTGATCTCGTACCAGTCTATAGAGAAGGTGAAAGTCATTAGAGAAAGGTTAAAGATAGCCCAGAGTCCCCAGAAGTCATATACAAATGTGAGAAAAAGAGACTTGGGATTTGAGGTGGATGATTGGGCGTACTTGAAGGTATCCCCCATGAAGGGTGTCATAAGGTTTTGGTAAGAAGAGGAAGTTGATTCCACGTTATATTGGACCATACCAGATTGTAAGAAGGATTAGGAAGGTTGCTTATGAGCTAGATTTGCCTTCTGAGCTAGATGAAGTTTACCTGGTATTCCATGTGTCAATGTTAAAGCAGTATTTGGGAGATCCTGCCTTAGCGATTCCTGTGGAGAGTATGGGAGTGAAAGATAATCTATCTTATGAAGAAATTTCAGTTCAAATCCTTGACTGACAAGTTTGTAGGCTGAGGAACAAAAAGATAGCCTCCGTCAAAGTTCTATGGAGGAATCAATTTGTTGAGGAAGCCACGTGGGAAGCTGAGGAAGCAATGAAACTCAAATACCCACACCTATTCGTGCCAAATAATGATGATGTTGAAGGTAAAGGTCCTTATCCTTAACGTTATTGAATGTCTCCTTTCATTGAGTTGATGCATTTACTTAATTTTATTCCCGAGTCTAAGACTAAGATAGATATGTGATGGATAGTTGAGAGTTTGAGAGTTCGAGAGCTCCCGAGTGAGGAATGAGGTAAGTTATGAGGTTACTCATGCTTTTATTCTATTCTGACTCATCATTCGAGGACAAATGATCCCAAGGGGGAGATGATGTAACACCTCGTGAAATTATCAAAATGCTTCTAAAACGTAATCGTGCGCATAATGCGTCTTTCAAAGCTCCAATTAGAAATTCGAGACCAAATTTGCGATCAACATGGAAAATTGAGTTGACAAGTGATCTCGACCTGATTTAAGGGCAACTGGATCGAAAAATAATTTTTGCTAATTAATAGCGAAACAGTGTCTGTCCGCGCCTTTGGCACGACGCGGAGGGGGCACAGAGCAACACTTCTTTTTTTCTTTAATTTTTCAACGGGAATTGAAATTTTCAAAAAATGGCAAAAATATACTGGTTCGCGCCCCTAGCCCGACGCGGACCAGTACATTAGTTTTAAAAAAAAATCTTTTAATTACGGGAAGGGATTTTGGGTATTCCCAACCCATTTCTAAGTCTCAAAGTACATCTTAACCCCTTTAATTCACGCAAAGGGTTTCAAGAACCCATATTTTCTTAAGTCTAAACGTGCATTCTGAGAGAGGAGAAAAAGAAAAAGCTGAGGGTTCCAAGTAAGGTCTCAATCTGTCATGCCCCGAGCCTACACCCTGGACATGACCGACACTCAAAAACCATTTTTGGTCCCACGCGAACCACTTGGCCTGGATACTTACTCAGCGGAAGACTTAATAACAATGGAAAGGCTAAAGAAACAATAAGATAGTTCATAACTTTCTGCATAACTGAATAAAAAGGCTTTCAAGTAATATCTGAACAACTGAAAACTGAAATACAAAACATGTGGCCTATGGAACATCTAAATTGTCTGAAAAGGGCTTCTGAGACTGGCCCCATGTAGCTAGAAATAAAAGTAAAGACTGAAAGGAAATAACATAAACCATGAGCCTCTGACTGAGAAGAGGTCTCACCACTAGTCTAAAAGCTCTCAAGTTCTCAAAGGAGCTGCTGCTGAGGAACTCGGTCACCTGCATCTGCATCATAAAATGATGCAGGTCCTAAGGACGTCAGTACCTAGAATGTACAGTATGTAATA
>DF360578.1:47749-77415 GCA_000787875.1 Solanum virginianum
TAAAAAAGGGGGGGGGGGGGAACAATTTTAAAAAATTTGAATTAATTATATAATCTCCGGTTGAAAGCTAACATATGAACTACTTAATTTGACTTTAACCATTTCATGTCTTTCGTCTAATTCTCACGTTCCTACCAGAAGTGTGTTCACCTTCTTGGTCAGGTTAGTATTTAAGGATTACAAAATTCTCGAAAATAATAAATTTTAGATAAAAAGATCCTCGTAAAATACTCGTGTGTTGTTAAAAATTGACTAATAGATTGAGAAGATATTTGGCTAAGACGGTCCATTTTTGGCTATACATACATTTTCACAAATAAACTGTCAATTTTCTCATTATACAATTTAGCATATTCCTCAGAAATCACCAATATAGTTATTCATAACTTTTAATTTTGGCTTTCTACACCTTATTTAATTAATATATAGTCTATAATTCTTTCTTATCAACCGAATTTGATAGAATTTGATGTTAGGCTCACTGATAATTTTGTTTTTTGCTTGATGCTAGACTCACTCATAATTCTATTCTAGTAGTCAATTATGGATCATAACTAATTGATACTTTCTCTATTTCAAATTGAGTAAATTATTGGAGAATTTTTGAATTTTCAAAATAAATAAATTTGTTTATTTTTCAAGGAATATGTTAAAAAATTCTTTTCTTTTTTATTAGATTTCAAATCAAAGTTCTCATTCTTCTTAATGGAAGAATAAGTTTGCAGTGCTTTCTAATTCAACATTATTCAGAAAAATCATATACAATTGAAATTAAAAATTTAGTAGTTACAATTTTGGTGATGAATCTGCAATTTTATCAAATTTAACAAAATATCCCTCATCTTTATAAATATTGTTGTCCAGATCTAAAGTGTAAACTATCAAAATACATGTTATTTTACATGATATTTATAAATATTATTGTCAAGATCTAAACTATCAAAATACATGTTATTTGACATGATATGGTATTTGATGATCAAAATACATTACATGATAATTTTAAAAATCATTTTAAAAATATCCAACACTCCGCACTACATTCGTCCATTTAAAGTTGAGGGGCTTGACAGAGACATATTCTTTGCTGCCCTAAAATTCGAAGCAAAATTCCTTTGTCGCGCTTTCAACAGCAAAGTCCGGTAGCCAGCCGCCGACATGGGTAGCTCTTCTAATGGCGTCGTCCCCAACAACAACGTCGACAAGGGCGTCGATTTTGCTAACTATTTCTGCACTTACGCCTTTCTCTACCACCAAAAAGAGATGCTCTCTGATCGTGTTCGTATGGACGCTTACTATAATGCTATTTTCCAGAACAAACATCACTTCGCGGGAAAGGTAAATGCTTATGGACCTCCGCACTTTTATTTCAAGTTATTCTGCCAATGTGCATGTTTGATTTTCTAAACAACATTTTCTAGATAATATTTATGCTAAGCTAGCCTATAGTTTCCTTTATTGACTGATAGCTTGCTATGAAGAGCATGGAAAACTACTTTCTTTAACTTCTGAAAACAACTTTTGCTTCTCCCAGAAACACTTATTTTCTTCATAAAGCTTGACCTAACACCTCTTTTTTTGTTTTTGGGAATAAGCTCTGCTTGGGAAAAAAAAAGTAAGCACTTTTGGCCTCCCAAAAGCTTGGTCAAACTGGTTATTATTTTTTTCCCCAATCTGAGTTCATTTAGTTTCCATAATTCCAGAAGTAAAAACAAAAAAAGTAAATTCCTAACTCATTTTCTGCAGAACTTGAACAAGCACCACCTGAAGAAAAGTAGTGGAATGGTCTTGTTTTTTCAGCATCTACTTTGGTTAAAATAACTTAATGTTACAAACTTGTTCCATGACTTCTCAAAAAAAAAAAAAAGAGTTTGTTCCAAGTTTGATACAGGGAGAAGAGCAGAAAACTTGAAAATATGTGTTGTTTGATTTGCTTTGTGGAATTGTAAATAACATTTCAAAGTAGCATGGTTGAAGTTTACAAGTTGTATAAGCTTGATGGTTTCTGCGAGTTTCGGGGAACCAAAAGGTTACAAAGGAACTTTTTGTGGATGATATGTGTGTGCTTAAACCAATTAGTAGGGTTGATGAATATAAGTCCTCGGGCTAATAGAGATGAAGAAAGTCTTCAATTGACTTTTAGGTCCTTGCAACTCTATTATGTTATAACTATCTTTTATGTTTGATATAAAGAAAAATGTTTTCCGCTCACTTATTTTCTGGTGTTTGGTAGTTAGTAAATTGAATATTATATTCAAAAGAGCATTTATTCAAGATTAATAATAATGTAAGCAAACTGGATAGTGTTTTGAATAAACTTTGTATTAAAGAATGATAATAATGTCAAAGGGTTAGTTAGGATAAGCATGGAGCAAGAGTTGAGATGCTTGTGAAAAAACCTCCATCCATAAGTGAGGAAAGTCATATTTTCCCTTTTTGGTTGTCGGATGTTTTTGTTGGAAAATGTTTTCGATTAAACACCAGAAATTGATTTTGTCATGAAAAATATTGTCCTGGGAAGTATTTCGTTTGTGATACCAAACACGCATTACACACCCTGAGAAGATAACAAGATAGCCTCTCCAATTGATATGGATTCACAAAATATTTTCTTTTCGAGAAAGGTAACATATTTTTATATTGATATACGGCTACACAGAGACTGTATAGTCATCCATAATTATAGAGGGAATTGACTGTAAAACTAATTCCTTTGTATTGTCACAAGAAGTATAGAACATAAAAATTCATGCATGATTATCTAAGCAAACTCCTTTACACCAAAAATTAGAAAGGGCTGAACACTTTATTTTAATCTTCTGGATGTGTCGAGCTTTAGACTTGAAGCACATTTGATTTCTTTCTTCCCGAATTGTCCACGTAATGTGGGTTAATCCTCCATCTCTCCTTCTAGATAGATTAAATTCCTTCTTTGTTACAGCATGCTAGGACATCCACAATGTTTCTTGGCATACTTCACATTATACCCTTTAGATTGATGAATATCCTTCATACATTCAACTTGCAGTTCAAAAAGAGATGACTGATTGTCTTTGCATCTCCTCCACATAGATAGCAGCTAGAACATAGCTGATAACTTCTCTTAATAGGATTATCCTGTGTAAGAACTGCTTCCCTAGCCAACAACCAGGGGAAATCTGCTGCTTTATAAGCAATTTTTTCTTTTCATACCAATTCCCATGGCCAACATTCAATTTGATTGTTTTACAGATTGAACTCATTATACTCAGAGTTGACAGAGATCATCATTCCTTGCTTCTTCTCACCCCACATTATGCTCCACAAAGGTAGAGAGTCCCTTGAATTGTTCTAAATTTTTTAATATGTTTGTCAAACTGTCAATTTTCCCAATCACTCAATTGTCTTCTAGAGATAAAATCCCAACCTTGACTACTCCATGATTTCTTATTATTGTCTCTGTTCAAAGTGTGGATCTGGAAATGACTTTTTAAAGGTTCCTTGACCTAGCCAATTATCCTTTCAAAAAGATATTTTCATACCATTCCCTATTCTGATGGCTAGCTTATTCAGGAGCTTTGGCCATAGGTTCCTAATAAACTTCCATAGTCAGGTCCCATAAGAACCATACAGTTTTTGTGGTCCAGCTACCTTTTCTGCCATACTTTTCCTGGATCACTTCTGTCCATTGTGACTGTTCATGGACAACTGCAAATCTTTGTAACCACTTTATCAGTAAGCTCTGGTTTTGAATCTTCAAGTTCTTGATAACAATCCCCTGCATTCTTAGGCCGATTAGTTTAATAGAGCTGTTTGTTCCTGCCCCTTACCCTTTCTTACTGGTAATGAGAGATGTCCACCTTACCAGGTGGAACTTTGTCTTGCACCGTTTCCTTGCACGTGTAATTTCTTCTGACGGAACCTATCCTGTTGAGCACATGGACAGGTATTGGGAATATTGACATTGTGTATGTAGGCATAGCATCAAATACAGAATGAATTAGGATTGATCTGCCACCCATTTATAGGTATTGACTCTTCCAATTGGCTAGTTTCTTTTCACATTTCTCTAGGATACCATTCCATATTCCTTTTGACTTGCTTTTAGCTCCCGTTGTGGATCCCCAGGTACACGGTAGGCAGTTCTCCTGTTCCTTGAAGAATCTCAGCCAAACCTTGGATCTGGTTTACTTCATTTACTGGATATATAAAGAGTAGTTTATGTGTAAACCAGATGTTGCTTTAAAATAGGATGAAAATAATCCTCAATAATCTCAGTTATTCTCTGTTAGCCTCACAGAACACCATGATGAAGGTGGGATCTCTCCAGATTACGATTGACTCTAGAACTCACTTTGAAATCCCTTGAACAATTTCTTTCATGTGGATTCTTTAGCATATCGTTCCAGCATTCCATAGCTATATAATAAAAAGAAAAGTAGATAGAGCATTACCTTGTCTCAGACCCTTTTCCGAAGGGGAAGAAACCAGCTGGTGAGCCATTGATCAAAATTGAGAAGTTGACTGTGCTGAGGCAGTACTTGATCCAACTGACTCATCTACCACTGATTCCCATCTTCATCAGAGTTCCCAGTAGAGATGGTCAAAGGCCTTCTCCATATCCAGTTTACAAAGTATTCCAGGCTCTTTGTTTCACATTCTTGATTCTGCACATTCATGTGCAGTCATAATAGCATCCATTATTTGTCTACCTCTAATGAAGGCTATCTATTTGTTGTTCACCTGTTTGTGTGCCACTTTCTTTAGTTTCTCTCTCAATAGTTTAGAGATGATCTTGTATATACCGCTATCAAGTTGATAGGCCTGAAATCTTTCAGCTCCTTTGCTCCCATTTGTTTTGGAACCACAGCCACACAAGTAGCATTGAATTTTTTTTCAAAAAACCCTTGATCATAGATGTTCTGTACAACAGCTACAAAACCACAGCATATCCATCAGGTCCAGAAACTTTGTCCCCAGCATATGCCTTCACACTGCCACCAACAACAAAACCCAGTGTAATCCTAGTGAGAATGCAGACCTTACCCCTACCTTGACAAGGTAGGTAGGTTATTTACCCTTGGCTCAAAACAGATGAAAAAGACTGAGCAACAAGCAGGAATAACAATAAGAAAACACAAAGCAAGGCTAAAGAAGCAACCAATAGAATTAGAAATCTAAGAATATGAAAATACAAGACTAATACTAATTCTCCAGGAATGGAAAGCAAAGCACTCAACTACCTATTAACCTTCTATCAATCCTCGATCTCCACACCCTCCAGTCAAGGGTCATATCCTTGATTAGCTGAAGCGGCACATGCCTAGACAATATCCAAAATTTCCTTAGCTTTAAAGAGTCATCTTAACATCATGGTATCCTCTATGCTCTGGTGTAATTCTCTAGAACATTTTTCTATATTGTCTTGATGTCTCCAACCCTCTGTTTCAGTATATAACTTTTGGTAAAAGTTGATAGTTTCCCTTTTGATCTCAGTAGGGTTGTCCACACTATTTTCTCTATCAGTTTAACAATGTTGCTATACCTAGTGTGAGAGTTTTCAGTTCTATGGAAGAACTTGATATACCTGTCTCCCCCTTTTTTCAACCAAAGACCTTTGGATCTTTGTGCCCAGCCCACATCCTTATGCCTTGCTATCTCCTCAAACTCCACAGCTAGGGAAGATATTGCATGCATTCTTCATTCTAACTTCTTTGATCCTGTATTTCCTCTAATTCTGCTGGTTGATTGAGGATGCTTCCTTCCTGCATAAATATAAAGATACAAAGAGAAATTTCCTAATAAAAATAGGTTGTAGTTTGCTAAATCATTCAGCTATGTTCTGTTCTAAGGATGCTGGACTAAACCTTTTTTGTATGAAGTTACAAAATAATTTGTTCCTTCCACGTACTTACTAATACTTGTTGGAAATTGAGATGATTTTTATATGCATATAAACTTCAGAAAGTAGCTGACTGCTTTTTTCCTTTATATGTATGCCCCTCTCAAGTCATGGATGAGGTACTACCTGATTGAGTAGTCAGAGGAAAAACACTTTACTTTTCAATTTGCTATTGAGATTCTACAAATGTTGCACATGACAAGCTTCACATAAAATTTCTTTTGTTGATTCTTGATTAAATAGTCACAATGAACTACATTTGTGCTATTAATATTTTCACTAAAATCTTCAGTTGTAGATTAGGATTAATTTGGCTGGAAACTGGTTTAGGCTGTTTTGGATGTAGGGACAGGGAGCGGTATTTTGGCATTATGGTCAGCACAAGCAGGTGCAAGGAAAGTTTATGCAGTGGAAGCCACCAAGATGGCAGAACATGCTCGTGAACTTGTTAAAACAAATGGATTTGAGCATGTTGTTGAAGTGATTGAGGGGTCAATGGAAGATATTACTCTGCCTGAGAAGGGTTAGTCTTTAACTTTCTTATTATTCCCTTGGAGACAAAGCCAGTATTCTATAGTAGCAACAATTGACATCATCTCTACAATACTTCTATCTCGAATTCTTATTGAATAAATCATGCTGTGCAGTTGATGTAATTATTTCAGAGTGGATGGGATACTTCCTTCTACGTGAATCAATGTTTGACTCAGTTATCTGTGCTCGGGATTGCTGGTTGAAACCAGATGGAGTTATGTAAGAATCACTGCCTGTAAACGTTACCAATATTTATTACAGTTTCTTTTCTCAATATTATTGCTTTTCCTGACTTAGCTGGATGGGGTCAATGGGCGATCAAGAAGGCCCATGGCCTAGGTTGGTGACCTCCATTGCACTTTGGAGGGGTGCCCGCCTAAGGTCGGCCCAAGTGGTCGAGCCTACGTCATAACTTTCTCAAAAATATAAATAAATTGTTTTCCTAGACTTTTGCTTGTGTAATAACCTCTACATTTCTCACAGTCATAAATGTATTGAAACTTTGGTTTGGTATATTTTGAGGAGCGTATATGCACTTGTAATGTGGTTGGCTCATATCATCAACCATCTGCAGGGAATCATTTTCTCAAATATATGGTGTATCTAAGTTACTTGTAATACCTGCTCCATCCTGCTCTGTGGATAATACCTAGATTTTGTTCGAACTTTCAGATTTGCATACTTAAGTTTGGTGAGATCAATAGTTTACCATGATTAAATTACTGAATCATTTTGTCAAAACACCAATTCTGGAGTTCTGCTTTCTTCTAGATTAGCTATTTTTATTGCCTGTTTACATGGATCCCACTTTTGTATAATATTGTATCAATATGTGTGATTATACTTTGTCATAGTATATTCTGATTTGATTTGATCCAAAGATCATATTAATGTGTGAATGTTCAAATATCCACCAATAATAGCGCAAGTTCGGAATGACAGGGTGGATTCTGATATACCAATCCCACCCTAAACCTACCTGCTGCTATCATAATTTTGAATAATGAACAGTTGACAAGAAATAAAATTTCTGTTTGACCATATGGATGTTAAATGGGGTGAGACACTGCTGTTGAGTAACCTTTAAATACTAATGAGTGCCTCTTTTGCATTTTCAAATTTGCTATTCCCTTTGCCTATGTCATTACACACATTCTAACTTCAATATTATCAAAAAACGTTTCCATAGATTTACTACAGATAATGTCTTTATACTTCTTTCATATTTCAGTTTGTCTAACCATTACCACTTCAGAAAAAAAAAAAAAAAAAATTAACATTTACTACAGATAATGTCTTTATACTTCTTTCATATTTCAGTTTGTCTAACCATTACCACTTCAGAAAAAAAAAAAAAAAAAAACTAACCATTAATTAAAATGAATACTAAAGTTTGATTTTTTTTCCCCTGTGAAATTAACTTCACAAAAAGAGAAATTCAACCTTCAACTTAATTTTATCTGCCCCTAAGGAGTCATTTTGAAAAGAATGAGAGATTCAGAGTTCTAGGATCAAATGATTTAAGTTTAATTTTTAAGTATGGACAACAGTTTTTTTATTTTTCAAAAATAATACATGTTTAGAAACAATATAAAAGTACTCTAGGTAACAACCTTTTTCTATTAGAGTATTAATATTAATAGTAAAATTGTAGTCAATGAAAATGGTTCTACTTCCCAAACAGTAAAAAAGAAGCGCAGCCTAATGTACTAAAGCTCCCTAAAGAGCCTGACCACAAGAGCCTATTGATGTCATATCAAATAAAATAGAGAATATATAAATTAAACTGTCTCCTCTTTCAGGTACAGTGGAATTGAACCTTATAAACTGCAATAGAGTATATTATAGTGAAGAAAGTTAGTGCTCCCTAAAGGAAGATGAACCTCAATTACTATAAACCATTTGGTGATGCATGAGGTATGATCATGTTCTAGCATTGGGAGTAAGCTAGAAACTTAATTGGGACATTGAATATAAGCTTGACTGGAATGAGTGGAGGAGGACCACACACCCACCCACCCACTCCACACACCAAGCAACCTTCAGTGTTGGGGAAAAAACGTGATTTCCATGAAAATCTCCCACCCCTTACTTTCTAGAAGCATGAATGGGTAATCCTTAGTTTTAAAGAAAAATAAATAAATAAAGAAAAAAGAAAGAGAGAGAAAGAAAATTAAAAAAAGAAATGCTCATGCAGATGACTCCATCAATAGAAATTTTTCTTTTCGAATTTTAAATTCTGTAGTCATATCCTTCTCAAAAAGTATTAACCTTATCAATTTGAGATATCTGCTACTACTCTTTTAGTAGTTCATCTTTAATCACAAATTGTTTGTGCATGCTTGTACTGTGGTTCAAGAAGCTTTGGTTTTCCAGGTACCCAAGCCATGCTCGAATGTGGGTCGCACCAATCCGTTCCGGATTAGTGGATCAAAAGAAGATTGATTATGATAGAGCTATGGATGATTGGTCCCATTTTGTCAATGAGACAAAAACGTTTTATGGTGTGGATATGGGCAGTCTGACTAAGCCTTTTATGGATGAGCAGAAGAAATACTATCTACAGGTTGATGCTATTTCCTTTTCGTTTATGCAAACTGTTTGGTTCATTATAATCATTTCTTAATTATGGTTTATATCATATTTCTAGTGCACTGCTCTACATCTGCATTAATGCTGAACTCTTAGCAAGTTCTCCTCTTCCATTGGAAAAAAATCAACTTCGTCAATAAGCAAACTGCTGTTTAGCTGGTCTACTTGTTTGTTCTGTTAATCAAATTATTCAAATTACGATTGTAGATAATGCATTTGTTTCCTGCATTCTTGAAGTTTGTTTGACTGCTTTTGTAAGTGAAACTGTGCAGTAATGACAGAAACTGTAAATAGATTAGACGGATCATCGATGCATTGACTTTTTGTCAAATATCATTTTCACACTGAATGTATCTATTACCATAGCTTATTATGGTTGAAAATAAAAAATACACCTTTTGCTACATTGTGTGTGATGGTGTATTTGATGAGTATAATAAAAAATTGAAATTCAGTTAGGGACCTTGAACAGAATGAGGCGACTCAAGGTAACTTGAGAGACATTTTCTTTTGATGGGAATGACAATCTATAAAGCACGGTCACTCACATGGAATAAATCACAATTTCTGTCAACAATGGCTTTAATACTCTTCTTGATTGTTATTTCATGTATTATAAGAAGTTATTGCACTTCCCAGTCTCACTATTTTCATTTATAGATTTCTCATTTTCTTGACTCCTTGAACATCTCAAGACCATACTAATGTTTTATGTAGACATCATTGTGGAACAACCTTCATCCAAATCAAGTAATTGGAAAACCTGCTGTCATAAAGGAGATAGATTGTTTAACATCAAGTGTGAATGATTTACTCAGTCTTCACGAAAACTGTTCATCAATCATAACTGCAGAGAATACACGGTGCTGTGGGTTTGGTGGATGGTTTGATGTCCACTTTCGAGTAAGTTGTCCTTACTGTGCCTTTTCTGCATTATAGTGGGTGCAAATTGATTTTATTCTGAACTCACATTGAGTTTTTCAGGGACGCAAGGAGAATCCAGCTAAACATGAGATTGAGTTGACAACAGCTCCAAGTGAAGACCTTGGAACACACTGGGGGCAACAGGTTAGTTGATTAAAGCCTATCCAAGTGAAGACTTTTTAACTGAAGGGCAAACTAAAAACTAAACTGAAATTTACTATAAAAATTGTGTATTTCGAAGTCATAGCTGACTTTGTTGGCTAATCTCTTCAAGGTTTTCATCATACATCAATCTGATAAACTGAATTTCAAGTATTTTATCCCCGACAGTGAAAAAGAGGCAAAGCTGAAGATATACCCAATACCTAGAAAAATTCCATAGTACTAGAGTTAATAAGAGATCCGCAAGGGTTGGAGAAAATCAGAAAATAAAAGAAAATGCCCTGAAAACCTGGAAAAATGACAATCTCAACAATATTTAGAACTTCTAGACAATTCAAACAGAAGCAATTAAATCATGTGAAAAAGAGCATCAAAGGAGCACAAGACATAGAGATAATTGAAATTGCCAAAAATAGAGTATGCAATGGAGAAAAGAGACATTCGCATCAGACATGGTGCAATTAAATAATTTTGAAACATGGTGTTATTTCCTTGGAATATGTAAGTTCCGAAAGAAATTTGGCGGATTCTTTAACCAAGGGTTTGACAAGAAAAATAATCCTTGAAACATCGAGGGGGATTAGGCTAAAGCCCATTGATTGAGGCAGTGTGGTGGACTTATTTGGCCTCAATATACTTCACATTTTCTATCCCTATGGTGTGAGGCGGGGTTTTATTAGGTTGAGCTTATTTTTGCTCTTAATGATTCTATAACCCTAAGTCCCTAAGGTGGTCTATTTGATATAGACTTGATGGGATCACCTACGTGAGTGTAAAGGTATTGTCGCCTTTTATGAAAGATTTGGATCGTCTTTCTAGAGCACTCATAAGACCCAGGTGTGTAAAAATGTAATGCCACCTTATGGAAGAATACAAAAATTGTAACAGAATAATTTCAAGCCTCTTAAGCTAATACATGAAAAAAAAGGGCACGATATATAGAAAAATTATAAGAGAATAATTTCAAGCCTCTTAAGCTAAGTCCACAACAAATCTCTCCACATCCAGTTACGTATAGATTAAACCAAGTTTATCCAAAGATCATACCAGAAAGGCAGAAATACAATATCAAAAAGTCTCAGAGAAATCCATTTACTCTATCTATAGGAGGAAATCCAAATATTAGAATTTCATTGATTAGACTTGAACACGAATAAAAATAGAGAATCACCGAGTATCGATAAATTGATATATACCTGAATAAACCCTATGTTTTGAGAAGAAATCCATAATACACATATCTAACCTTTCTTATTGTTGAAAGAACAAGCGAAGTAAATTAGGAACCTAACTTCTGCATTGACTGCCCTATTTTTTGAGAAATCGAGTGAAGAACGTTCTTCTTTCTTGTCTCTAGGCTTTGATGAGGCTATTGGTTGAAGAAACTACTTTGAGAAATTTTACAGGAATGTTTTTAGTGGGAAATTTTAAAGGAAATTTTTTTGTACGTTTCTATTTAGCGCTTTCTCAAAATCTAGTTTTAACGATCAAGTTTGTTTGACTGCTTTTGTAAGTGAAACTGTGCAGTAATGACAGAAACTGTAAATAGATTAGACGGATCATCGATGCATTGACTTTTTGTCAAATACTAGATTTTTGTCCCTTTACTAAAAAGTGGTTGTTATAAGTCAAATCTTGTAGTAAATTGGAGCGGGGTGGGTGAAATGGAGGCTCACCTCTAGGGTATTGTGCAATAAAAATATAATGCCAATCCTTAAAGGTAAGTTTTATAGAGTGATGGTCAGACTGCTATTTGTTGTATGGAGCGAAGTGTTGGCCAGTCAAGAATACCCACATTCAAAAGATAAAGGTAGTGGAGATGAGGATGATTAAATGGATGTGGTGTGAGAATACTAGGAGATGATTAGGACAAAGTGATATGGAGTAAGGTGAGAGTGATTCGGTGGCGGGCAAAGATGAGAGAAGCGAGGTTGAGATTGTTTGGGCACATAAAAAGAAGTGCACAAATGCACCAGTAAAGAGGTGTGAGAGGTTGGCTGTAGCAGGAGTTAGGAGTGGTAGAGGTAGATCGTAAAAGAATTGGGGGAAGTGATTAGATAAGACATGATACAACTTTAGCTTACTGAGGATGCTAGATAGGAAGATTTGGAGGTTGAGGATCAGGATAGAAGGTAAGTACGTAGTTGAGTGTTGTCACACTTTTTTTTGGGGGATGGGGCGTAGGGTCTAGCCTCCCCTCCTATTCTCCTTATTAGTAGTATTACTTAGTATTTGTGTCATTTCTTATCTTTTAATGTGTTACTCTTTTGTTGCTTCATTTGCTTTGTATCTTGCAATTTTGTTGTCATAGTTTTCTTGCAATCCTGCTTAGGAAAAAATTCTTTTGACTCGGTAGCCCATTAGAAACAATCTTTCTACTCCATAAAAATAGGGGTAAGGTCTACATACGACCTACCCTCCCCAGACCCCTCAAGTCACTTAAGGGATTACTCTGGGTATGGTGTTGTAAGTTACATTACGACGGCCCCACATCAATTAATTTGATTTGCTATATCTTGGTATCCACTCTGTTATGCAAATAAATTCTACATCTAAATGTTTGTATTAATGTTGGCCAAGTTCTCAGAGCTTTGTCTAAAGTTATAATTTACTTTATTGCTTCCAAAATACTCTCTAATTGTGAAAGTTTTACTTTGCCTGTTCTTGTATTTGCAGGTGTTCTTGTTACACCCATCCACACGTCTTAGCCAAGGAGATAATATGACAATTAATTTCTCAATGAATCGCTCTAAAGAAAACCATCGCTTGTTGGAAGTTGAGTTTGACTGTGAGCTTAGACAATCTTCTGGAAAGTCACTTTCATCCTTCAGCAAAAAGTTTTATGTAGAATGAGGAACACGCCTGATTTTTAAAAGGTACGGTATATATCTTGCACTTTTGAACATTCGTGTTAAACTTCCTATGGCATAAAATTTATTGGTATGATTGAACTGGCTCCATTTATCTGATTTGGTAATTGCGCTCTTTTTGCTGTAGTTTTGGGCCAACTTCTTTCAGCTTGACAATTCCTCTTGTGGTTATGTCACATTTTCTTTTGTTTCCTGTTTTTACTGGAGCAACTGTCTTTACAGCTTGGCGCTGTCCTGCGTTCATATTTCATGTTTTTCTGTGTCTTACTATCCCACTATATTTTCACCATTGGATTAACTAGAAGAAACTTTTCAATGTGCAGTGTTATGTCTAAGGGCCAATGGGAGGAATGCTACTGGCGTACTCGGCCCTAGGAAAGAAATTCAGCCGTTTTTGTTGGTGACTTATGCTGTTTTGTCGGATTTACAGTTTGGCAAGTTTCAATATTTCAGGGCTTCATTTACTGTTGATTTCTAAACTTGTCTTGCCCCTTGTGCCCTCTTCTCAAAAAATTTACCTCAAATTATTTTGCATCTTTTCGTTTTTCGGTTTGGGCGTGGAAATGAGGCACTCTCACTGGGCACTAGAGGCTTTAGAATGTTTTTCAAGATACAGGATTACGTAGAGTTCAAGCGGGAAATGAAGGGCTGGTAGTGTCAGCAAGGTGTCCACCTTAAACGCAAGTTTATATCTAAATATCTTATTTGTGAAAGTTCTCTCTAGTGTCCGGTAGGTCGGTCTCCCTCGGCCCTCTAGACAGTGACTAGCCCAGCTATGGAGCTAGGTGTACACCGCCACGTCGAGACTTTCTTTCGAAAGTGAGATACCGGCTTTCATAAGAGGGAAAGATCACTCCGTCATGCAGCAGAGCAGTGTTCATCTAACTAGAAATTTCATAAGAGAAGAAGAATCGTAGCGTAGGGTCGACATAAACAATTGGTTAAAATAGTCTAATTGTCACTTATTTGTTAGTAATATCTATTCCAGTACTTCCATTTGAAATGAAGTATCAATCTTATGAAGTCAATAAACCAGAGATGAGATAGATGCCCATTTCATTTGCTACCATGTGAACTCTAGAAGATTGGTTTAGGCGTTGGAATCATATGGACTGTACATTTGCCTTTGGTAGCCATTAAATATATCTTTAGCAACATATATCGGCTGTTTGGTTCATCTTAGTTCCACAAATTTTGATGTCTAGACGAGAAAATAACAAGAAATTAAGATAGGTAATGAATCAAAAGCACTGCGTAAATGTGCGTTCTCTCGATATCCTCGACTTGAATAGAAGGAAAGGTGATCTAATTTTAATCCATTAGAGTTCAAATATTCGAGAAAAATAGGTTTTTCCATTACGTATTGATGAAAATTTTGTGTTATAAAGCATGATTTTTAGATCAAACCAACTCATGAAAAAATGTAGCAAGCATGCAATTCAATAATGATGGCAGTTATATGACACTTGAAAACAGAGTTGGAGCAGGACTTGTATAGAGAGGATAATGATATTGCAGATATTCTTGCCAAGTATGCCACTATAATACACGATCAAAAGCTTTGGATTTTCCAGAATAAGAATATACCCTGTAACAACTGCCTACTTAGGCCAACAACACAACATATGTCAAAAGGAACATTAAGATCTTTCTTCTCTCTCCATTCCCTTGTATTTTAGAGGATAAGCTTTATGTCTCCTAATTGTTCAATTAATATACAAGGTAGTGGTCCACTTCAATTCTCCCAATACCTCAGAAGCCTAGTTTCAAATGATACAATTTTGTCTTCTCCACACCATCACTCAAAAAACTCGATAATTATATCTTCAATTTATTATTTTTTTAATGGGAATAAAATGAGCTAAAGTGACACTAATTTTAAAATAGAGAAAGCGATAGTATATATTTATGTTGATTCTGGTCAATGTTCATTTGCAATTGCAAAAGCCTATTATCCCCCATGAATGCCTTCCCCTCGTTCACTACGTCCTACTTAAACGTGTCCTCCTTCTCTTGAATATCCTAGCTATAAGTATAGGCACTTATTACTTGCCGCGAGCCACAAACTAAATAGAGATATAAATATATATCTACAGAGATAGATGGTTAACAGTAACCATGTTGGTGGTTCAGTAAATGGGGATTTCATAGTTATCGCAAATCCCCACAACCAACCCTTGTCTATTCCCCTTCACCTGGTATGCTATATAACTTTCAGTTATTCCATCAGAAGAAGGAATTACCATTGACTTGTGTATTGTCCTTCCATTGAAATTCATAACCTATTTATCCCCCCATGAATGCCTTCTCCTTGTTCGCTACGCCCTACTTCCATGTGTCCTCCCTTCTCTTGAATATCCTAGCTACAAATATGAGCACTTATTACTTGCCACGAGCCACAAACTAAATATAGATACAAATATATATCTACAGAGAGAGATGGTTAACAGTAATCATGTTGGAGTTTCAGGAAATGGGGGATTTCATAGTTATTGTAAATCCCCACAACCAACCCCTGCTGGTTCCCCTTCACCTGGTATGCTATATAACTTCCAGTTATTCCATCAAAAGAAGGAATTACCATTGGCTTGTGTATTGTCCTATCATTGAAACACAAAGGTGATTTATCCCCTCATGAATGTCTTCTCCTCGTTCATTATGCCTTACTTCCACGTGTCCTCCCTTTCCTCGAATATCCTAGCTATAAATATGGGCACCTATTACTTGTCACGAGCCACAAACTAAATAGAAATATATATATACAGAGAGAGATGATGAACAGTAACCATGTCGGTGATTCAGGAAATGGGGGATTTCATAGTTACTGTCAATCCCCACAACCAACCCCTGCCTGTTCCCATTCACCTCGTATGCTATATAACTTCCAGTTATTCCATGATAAGAAGGAATTACCATTGACTTGTGTATTGTCCTGCCATTGAAACTCAAAGCCTATTTATCCCCCTCCCCCCCTCCATGAATGCCTTCTCCTCGTTCACTACGCCCTACTTCCACGTGTCCTCTCTTCTCTTAAATATCCTAGCTATAAATATGATAACTTATTACTTGTCACGAGCCACAAACTAAATAGAAATATAAATATATACCTACAGAGAGAGATGGTTAATCGTAACCATGTTGGTGATTCAGGAAATGGGGGATTTCATAGTTACTGCAAATCCCCACAACCAACCCCTACCTGTTACCCTTCACCTGGTATGCTATATAACTTTCAGTTATTCCATCAAAAGAAGGAATTACCATTGGCTTGTGTATTGTCCTGCCATTGAAACTCAAAGCCTAGGTATAATCTTTTATATTTAAACGCAATATCTTTAATTTCAATGGCAGTCTCTCCACCGATTTGCCACAATTAACCCTTCTTCTTATGAAACCTTCTACCTTTTTTAACCACCCTCGAATAATGTCTTTTGGGTTAAAAAAGAAGAAATTATGGCAGATGAATTAACTAAAAATAGTATTTTTCAGCGTAAAAGGCTAGTTTCAGATGATTCAATTTTGTCTTCTGAAGACCATCACTAAAAAACTCGACAATTATCATTCAATTTATTCTTTTCGGAGTAAAATGAGTTAAAGTGACACTAATTTTAAAATGGAGAAGTTAATAGTATATATTGATGTTGTTTCTAGTCAATGTTCATTTGCAACTGCAAAAGCCTATTTATCCCCCCATGAATGCCTTCTCCTTGTTCGCTACACCCTACTTCCACGTGTCCTCCATTCTCTTGAATATCCTAGCTATAAATATGGGCACTTATTACTTGTCATCAGCCACAAACTAAATAAAGATATAAATATATATATCTACAGAGAGAGATGGTTAACCGTAACCATGTTGGTGGTTCAGGAAATGGGGGATTTCATAGTTACTGCAAATCCCCACAATCAACCACTGCTTGTTCCCTTCACCTGATTTGTTATATAACTTCTAGTTATTTCATCAGAAGAAGGAATTACCATTGGCTTATGTATTGTCTTGCTATTGAAACTCAAAACATAGGTATAATCCTTTATATTTAAACGCAATATCATGAATTTCAATGGAAGTCTTTCTACCGATTTGCCACAATTAACCCTTCTTCTTATGAAACCTTCTACCTTTTTTAATCACCCTCGAATAATGTCTTTTGGATTAAAAAAGGAGAAATTATGGCAAATGAATTAATAAAAAATAGTATTTTCTAGCGTAAAAGGCTAATTTCAGATGATTTAATTTTGCCTTCTCCAAACCATCACTCAAAGACTCGACAATTATACCTTCAGTTTATTATTTTCCTTAATGGGAGTAAAATGAGCTTAAGTGACACTAATTTTAAAATGGAGAAGTTAATAGTATATATTATGTCGTTTATGGTCAATGTACATTTGCAATTGAAAAATCATATCTATCCCGTCATGAATGTCTTCTCCTTGTTCACTATGCCTAGCTTAAACGTGTCCTCCCTTCTCTTGAATGTCCTAGTTATAAATAAGGGCACTTATTACTTGCCACGAGCCACAAACTAAATAGAGATACAAATATGTATCTACAGAGAGATATGGTAAACAGTAACCATGTTGGTCATTCAGGAAATGGAGAATTTTATAGTTATTGCAAATCCCCACAATCAATCCCTACCTGTTCCCTTCACCTGGTATGCTATATAGCTTCCAGTTATTCCATCAAAGCAAGGAATTGTCATACTATTGAAACTCAAAGCCTATTTATCCCCACATGAATGTGTTATCCTCGTTCACTACGTCCTACTTCCATGTGTCCTCCCTTCTCTTGAATATCCTAGCTATAAATAGGGGCATTTATTATTTATCACGAGCCACAAACTAAATGTAGATATAAATATATATCTATAGAGAGAGATGGTTAACAACAACTATGTTGGTGGTTCAGAAAATGGGGGACTTCATAGTTACTGCAAATCCCCACAACTAACCCCTGTTCGTTCCCCTTCACCTGGTATTGCTATATAACTTTCAGTTATTCCATCAGAAGAAGGAATTACTATTGGCTAGTGTATTGTCCTACCATTGAAACTCAAAGCCTATTTATCCCCCCATAAATGTCTTCTCCTCGTTCACTATGCCCTACTTCCACGCGTCCTCCCTTATCATGAATGTCCTAGCTATAAACATGTTCACTTATTATTTGTCACGAGCCACAAACTAAATATATATACCTACAGAGAGATATGGTTAATAGTAACCATGTTGGTGATTCAGAAAATGGGGGATTTCATAGTTACTACAAATCCCCACAACCAACCCCTGTTTGTTCCCCTTCACCTGGTATGCTATATAACTTCATGTTATTCCATCATAAGAAGGAATTACCATTGGCTTGTGTATTGTCCTGTCATTGAAGCTCAAAGCCTATTTCTCCCCCCATGAGTGTCTTCTCCTCGCTCACTACTCCCTACTTCCACATGTCCTCCCTCTCTTGAATATCCTAGCTATAAATATGATCACTTATTACTTGTCACGAGCCACAAACGAAATAGAAATATAAATATATATCTACAAAGAGAGATGGTTAGCAGTAACCATGTAGGTGGTTCAAGATATGGAGGATTTCATAGTTACTGCAACTCCCCACAACCAACCCCTACCTGTTCCCCTTCACCCGGTATGCTATATCCAGTTATTCCATCAAAAGAAAGAATTATCATTGGATTGTATATTGTCCTACCATAGAAACTCAAAGCCTTGGTATAATCCTCTATATTTAAATGCAATATCTTTAATTTTAATGGTACTTTCTCCATCGATTTGCCACAATTAACCCTTCTTCTTATGAAACCTTCTACCTTTTTTAACAACCCTCGAATAATGTCCTTTGGGTTAAAAAAGGAGAAACTATGGTAGATGAATTAACTAAAAATAATATTTTTCAACGTAAAATGCTAGATTTAGATGATTCAATTTTGCCTTCTCCAGAAAATCACTAAAAGACTCGACAATTACACCTTCAATTTAATATTTTTGGAGTAAAATAAGTTAAAGTGACACTAATTTTAAAATGGAGAAGTTAATAGTATATATTGATGTCGTTTCTGGTCAATGTTCATTTGCAACTGCAAAAGCCTATTTATCCCTCCATGAATGCCTCCTGGTTCACTACACCCTACTTCTATGTGTCCTCCATTCTCTTGAATATCCTAGCTATAAATATGGGCACTTATTACTTGCCATGAGCCATAGACTAAATAAAGATATAAATATATATCTACAGAGAGAGATGGTTAACCATAACCATGTTGATGGTTCAGGAATTGGGAGATTTCATAGTTACTGCAAATCCCCACAACTAACCCCTGCTTATTCCCCTTCACCTGATATGCTGTATAATTTCTAGTTATTCCATCAGAAGAAGGAATTATCATTTGCTTGTGTATTGTCCTGGAATTGAAACTCAAAGTCTAGGTATAATCCATTAGATTTAAATGCAATATCTTGAATTTCAATGGCAGTCTCTCCACCGATTTGCAACAATTACCCTTCTTATTATGAAACCTTCTACTTTTTTTACCACCCTCAAATAACATCTTTTGGGTTAAAAAAGAAAAAATTATGGCAAATGAATTAACTAAAAATAGTATTTTTCATCGTAAAAGGCTAGTTTCAGATGATTCAATTTTGCCTTCTCCACACCATCACTCAAAGACTCGACAATTATATCTTCAGTTTATTATTTTCCTTAATGAAAGTAAAATGAGCTTAAGTAGCTCTAATTTTAAAATGGAGAAGTTAATAGTATATATTATGTCGTTTATGGTCAATGTACATTTGCAATTGAAAAATCATATCTATCCCGTCATGAATGTCTTCTCCTTGTTCACTACGCCTAAGCTTAAATGTGTCCTCCCTTCTCTTGAATGTCCTAGTTATAAATAAGGGCATTTATTACTTGCCACGAGCCACAAACTAAATAGAGATACAAATATATATATATCTACAGAGAGATATAGTTAACAGTAACCATGTTGGTCATTAAGGAAATGGGGGATTTCATAATTATTGCAAATCCCCAAACCAACCCATGCCTGCTCCCTTCATCTGGTTTACTATATAACTTCTAGTTATTCCATCAGAAAAAGGAATTGTCATTGGCTTGTGTATTGTTCTGCCATTGAAACTCAAAGCCTATCTATTCCCCCATTAATGCCTTCTCCTTGTTTACTACGCCCTACTTCCATGTGTCCTCTTTTCTTTTGAATATCCTAGCTATAAATATGGGCACTTATTACTTGTCACGAGCCACAAAATTAAATATAGATATAAATATATATCTACAGAGAGAGATGGTTAACAGTAACTATGTTGGTGGCTCAGGAAATGGGGGACTTCATAGTTACTACAAATCCCCACAACAAACCATTGTCGTTCCCCTTCAACTGGTATGCTATATAACTTCCAGTTATTCCATCAGAAGAAGGAATTACACTTGGCTTGTGTATTGTCCTATCATTGAAACTCAAAGCCTATTTATCCCCTCATGAATGCCTTCTCCTCCATCACTATGCCCTACTTCCACGTGACCTCCCTTCTGTTGAATATCCTAGTTATAAACATGATCACTTATTAGTTGTCACGAGCCATAAACTAAATATATATATATATATATATATATATATATATATATATATATATAGTTACTGCAGATCCCCACAACCAATCCTTGCCTGTTCCCCTTCACCTAGTATGTTATATAACTTCCAGTTATTCCATCATAAGAAGGAATTACCATTGGCTTGTGTATTGTCCTGCCATTAAAACTCAAAGCCTATTTATCCCCTCCCCCTATGAATGCCTTCTCCTCGTTCACTACGCCCTACTTCCACGTGTCCTCTCTTCTCTTGAATATCCTAGCTATAAATATGGTCACTTATTACTTGTCACGAGCCACAAACTAAATAGAAATATAAATATATATCTACATAGAGAGATGGTTAACAGTAACCATGTTAGTCGTTCAGGATACGGGGGATTTCATAGTTAGTGCAAATCCCACAGCCAACCCCTACTTGTAACCCTTCACCTGGTATGTCTTCCAATTATTCCATCAGAAGAAGGAATTACCATTGGCTTGTATATTGTCCTGCCATTGAAACTCAAAGCCTAGGTATAATCCTTTATATTTAAATGCAATATCTTTAATTTCAATGGCAGTCTCTCCATCGATTTGTCACAATTAACCCTTCTTCTTATGAAACCTTCTACCTTTTTTAATCACCCTCGAATAATGTCTTTTGGATTAAAAAAGGAGAAATTATGGCAGATAAATTAACTAAAAATAGTATTTTTCAGCGAAAGAGGCTAGTTTCAGATGATTCAATTTTGCCTTCTCCAGACCATCACTAAAGACTCGACAATTATACCTTCAATTTATTATTTTCGAAGTAAAATGAGTTAAAGTGACACTAATTTTAAAATGGAGAAGCTAATTGTATATATTTATGTCGTTTTTGGTCAAGTTCATTTGCAACTGCAAAAGCCTATTTATCCCCCCATGAATGCCTTCTCCTCGTTCGCTACACCCTACTTCCACGTGTCCTCCATTCTCTTGAATATTCTAGCTATAAATATTGGCACTTATTACTTGCCATGAGCCACAAACTAAATAAAGATATAAATATATATCTACAGAGAGAGATGGTTAATCGTAACCATGTTGGTGGTTCAGGAAATGGGGGATTTCATAGTTACTGCAAATCCCCACAACCAACTCCTGCCTGTTCCCCTTCACCTGATACGCTATAAACTTCTAGTTATTCCATCAGAAGAAGGAATTACCATTGGCTTGTGTATTGTCCTGCTATTGAAACTCAAAGCCTAGGTATAATCCTTTATATTTAAACGCAATATCTTTAATTTCAATGGCAGTCTCTCCACCGATTTGCAACAATTAACCCTTCTTCTTATGAAATCTTCTACCTTTTTTACCACCCTTAAATAACCTCTTTTGGGTTAAAAAAAGGAGAAATTATGGCAGATGAATTAACTAAAATAGTATTTTCCAACGTAAAAGGCTAGTTTCAGATGATTCAATTTTGTCTTCTCCACACCATCACTTAAAGACTCGACAATTATACCTTCAATTTATTTTTATTTTTTAATGGGAGTAAAATGAGCTAAAGTGACACTAATTTTAAAATGGAGAAGTTAATAGTATATATTTATGTCGTTTTTGGTCAATGTTCATTTGCAACTGCAAAAGCCTATTTATCCCCCCATGAATGTCTTCTCCTCATTCACTATGCCCTACTTCGACATGTCCTCTCTTCTCTTGAATATCCTAACTATAAATATGGGCGCTCATTACTTGCCACGAGCCACAAACTAAATAGAATATAAATATATATTTATAGAGAAATATGATTAATAGTAACCATGTTGGTGGTTCAGGAAATGGGGGATTTCATAGTTACTGCAAATCCCCACAACCAATCCCTGCCTGTTCCCCTTCACCTGGTATGCTATACAAGTTCCAGTTATTTCATCAGAAGAAGGAATTACCATTGGCTTGTGTATTGTCCTGCCCTTGAAACTCAAAGCCTAGGTATAATCCTTTATATTTAAACGCAATATCTTGAATTTCAATGACAATCACTTCACCGATTTGTCACAATTAACCCCTTCTTCGTATGGAACCCTGTACCCCTCTTTTACCACCCTCGAATAACCTCTTTTGGGTTAAAAAAGGAGAAATTATGGCAAATGAATTAACTAAAAGTAGTATTTTCCAGCGTAAAAGATTAGTTTCAGATGATTCAATTTTGCCTTCTCCACACCATCACTCAAAGACTCGACAATTATACCTTCAATTTATTCTTTTTTTTAATGGGAGTAAAATGAGTTAAAGTGACACAAATTTTAAAATGGAGAAATTAATAGTATATATTTATGTCATTTTTGGTCAATGTTCTTTTGCAACTCAAAAACCTATTTATCCCCTTATGAATGTTTTCTCCTCATTCACTACGCCCTACTTCCACGTATCCTCCCTTCTCTAATATGGGCACTTATTACTTGCCATGAGCCACAAACAAAAGAGAGATATAAATATATATCTAGAGAGAGATGAATAACAGTAACCATGTTGGTGGTTCAGAAAATGGGAGATTGCATAATTACTGCAAATCCCACAACTAACCCCTACCTGTGTATTGTCCTACCCTTGAAACTCAAAGCGTAGGTATAATCCTTTATATTAAAGGTAATATCTTGAATTTCAATGATAATCTCTCCACCAATTTGCCACAATTAACCCTTCTTCCTATGGAACCCTACACCCCTTTTTTACCACCCTCAAATAACCTTTTGGGGTTAAAAAAATATTAGAAGAGATTATGGCAGATACTGGACGGTAAAGTCTTTACGCAAGTATCATAAATGTTGCTAAACCATTTTTTTCAAAAAAAAGAAAAATTTATTCATCTTTCCCTAGATATGAACAGAAGTCAATATTTGGAAACAAGGGAGGCATTTCTCTGACACTAGCAAAGCTGATAAAACTTCATGGCTACGAAAAATACTTTGGTGACTTTGCTGTAGTAAAGTAAGTTCAGACAATCCATATAATTAACCCCCTTATACCTAACAGAGGATTTTCCGTTGCTAAAATAAGTGTGAAAATTACAAACCAGGCATCATTACGAATTCTTAAAAGTTCAAAGCGCTATCAAAATATAAATACCGAATGCATAAATATGCAATAAATTTTGTACAAATATATAGGAGAAAATACAAAGAATACCATCTGATCGTCTTTCAAAGAAAAAAAATCAATTAGCCAATCAAACTGGTGCAGAGGAGATTTTCAACAGACAAACTTGAACAAAGCTTGTATAACCATAAAAATGGTCTGTTAATGTCCTTGATTATGTGGTGGAGGTCCCGGCGGCAGTGGCGGAGGCATTCCAGATTGATGACCAAAGTTTGACTGCATGTGCATTCCAGGTGTGTTTGGATTTCCAGATTGCTGTGATTGCAAATAGTACAAAAAAAATTGTCATTAAACTGAAGAAATCAACTCAACAACCCAAACAGCAAAATTTTCACGTTACAGAAATCAGAACAAAGGTATTTCATATCCACTAGTCAGTTAAACATACAAGGACGAGGAAGAAAATTATCTCAATGATGTAGTACTAAGAAGCTCTAAAAGCATTAAGGAGATAATTTATCCAGTTTGGGGAGCTTGTAAAGATACAGTTTGATCTTCCTTTGGCTCCAACATTTCACATGCACAAATTGTAAAATTCCTTCACAACTATTTTTTGTAACAAAATTGGGGAACAGTAAAGGAGACAATTAATTAAAAAAGCAGCAGCTGGTTTGAAGAACAGTATGGATAGACCAGGTTTCAGTATAGGCATTCTCATAAATTTTGGCAGGAAGAGAGCTTTTAGAGAAATGTTCATTGACTAACCGTCTCCCATGTAAATACAATCTAAGGGTAAGAAAGCCATTCCACTTTACAGGGTAATTTCCGAAGGCAATTTATTTTTATTCTGATAATCAAAAAATCTCTAGGGTTAGTTGGCACACGAGTTTCAAATTGAAGGATAATGGGACCTCTACCCTTCTCTACTTGAATATCAAGCTTCTGCGGGAAGGTTTCAACTCGTGCATCTAAACCCCTATCTATCACGCATTGCCTTGTACCACTAGACCAAAGCACTGTGCGCAGTTCGAAGACATTTTACGCACTAAAATAACCTTCCCCTCCCAATTTTAGCTCATACAACATAGCTTGCGGGAGCCCAACGTTTACAAATATCTGAAGGTCCTAAACCAAACAACTCCTCCAAAAGAGCTGAACACCACCACCACCACCGCCCCCAAATCTAAGGAAATAACGCTGCCTACTCCCAAAACCTCCCATCAGCCAAGGTCCACCACACCCTGGAAAAAGAAGAAACAAATCCAAACTACATCTACAACAACATTACTCAGTGAAATCCCACTCAGTAAGGTCTTGGGAGTATAAAGTGTACGCAAACCCTTCGACTACCCCATAAAGGTAGAGAGGTTTCCAAAACACCCTCAGCTCAGGTGCATCAAAGCCAAGTAGAAAAAGAAAATAATGAATAAAGCATAAAAATTAATACGAAAAGCATTGTAAGTCTGCAAGAAAGAAACAACAATAACAACAAAATAGTGTGATAATCAAAACAAAATGATCAACATACGAAAACAACAACAAAAACACTAGTAGTACGATGACATCCACTAACAAGCGCAAGTGTTCGCAAGACAAACAACACACTACCCCAACTAACCTTCTATCCTTATATGTTACCTCCACTTTTTTCCTATCTAGAGTCTTGTCCTTCGTAATATAAAGTTGCGGCATGTCCTGTCTAATCATTTCTCCCAACTATAACTAACCACTCACACTTCCTCACTGGAGCATCAGCACATCTTCTCTTCATATATCCAAACCATCCAAATCTTACTTCCCTCGTCTTGTCTACCACAAAGGCTACCCTCACCTTCCTCAGGATAACCTCATTCCTAATCTTGTCGCATCCATATCAACATCCTCATCTACACAACATACATCTTCTCAACATGTGAGTTTTTAATTAGCCAGCACGCCACCCCATACAACAAGGACAGTCTAACCACCCACCATTCTGTAGAATTTGCCTTTTAGTTTAGGCAGTATCTTTTATCACACAAGACTCCAGAGGCAAGTCTCCATTTCATCTAAACCGCCTCAATGCCATGTGTGATATCATCATTGATGTCCACACTATCCAGGATTACAGACCCAAGATACTTCTTTCTTTCTTGGGAATAGTTTGTGTGGAAAGCCGAAATCAAAATTACATCTAGCATATAAAGGTAATTGAGTGAATATAGGGCATTCAGCATTGATGAACACAAAATGATCTCAAAAGTCTGTTTTTAATAAGGTAAGATGATGAATAGTACCAAGGAGGTACTGAATATACAAAAATGCTGTAAGAGCACAACAAAATCAGTAGCTCATAGCTTCATACTATCCAAAAGGTTAAAACAATAGAGCTAATTCATCTACCCAACTTTTCTCACACCACGAGTACACAAATGACCTTGAAAAGCATATTCCGTTACTCACTTGAATATGTTAATATAACTCCCAAGCTTTGCCTTCTCATGCATAACTAGCCCAGTGATGGCCTAAATTTGAAGAACTCCTAGCACCTTCTAACGAAAATTCACTTAACCTTCCCAGCAATCAGTACCAACTACTAGACTACTAGAAGAGCAAAATAATTATGAAATGTCATCTTCTGCAAATTCAATGCTGTAAGAAGCATAATTAAATCTATGTAAGAGGACGATGCCACTTAACTCCGTTCTTACTTTGCCCCTAACATAAGCTCATAGATATAGATACCTAACTTCGCTTTTCAGAAAAGAACATTTCGTATCACCCACACAGCTCCTACCGCTATTGATATGCTGGACCCTAAAATTGTTGACTTACTCTCACTAGGGTTACTTGTCTCCACACTGACTGCATGTAATCCTTTTGCAGAACTGGTTTGACTCATTTTTACACACTCTACAGTTCTCTGGCAGAAGTTGAAGTTGCAGTGTAGTACTCTTGTTCCAAGAATAGCTTAAGAAAATACCGACAACAATTGAATAATAATTTATATTTTTGGATAATTTTTAAGGCTGTAACTATCTCTTTTTCATACTAATCAACTTAATGCAACAATAAATAGGAAACCCATGTCATAAAATAGTAGCTAATTATTAACAAAAAGGTTAGATACATGTAACTGAAAATAAGAATCCAAATATAAAGGGGATCCTAACAGAACGAATAAGCTGCCAAAAGATTATCATCCATGCACTCTCAGGTCTCTTATAGTAATTTACATGCCATTCACCTGATAAGGATTAAGTCCAGGCATGAGCGGCATCTGTCCAGCTTGTTGCCTGTTGAAGCCTCGTCCTGGTGGAAACATCTGATTACCTCCTGGGTTTTGAGGGGCTTGCATGTTTGGCAATCCATTTGGCATTCCACCAGGAGGAACATTGCCCAGTGGACCAGATACAGAAGGCATGCCAACAAAATGACCTTGAGGCATTGGTGGACCCATCTGATTCATGTTACCTTGTATCCCCTGAAAAGAAGAAGATAGTCAATCTATGATGCTGAAATAACCTCTTGATCCTCAATTTATTTCCATCAAAGCAAATGCACTTTGAATCAATCAACCAACTATGCCACAATGCGGAATCAGTTGTCACTGCTACCAATTCCGCTCTATTCAAGAAGAGGTGAAGATCGTAGTGAAAGTAGATCAGTATGCTGCATACTGTTGAACAATGTGAACCGTCTCGTATAAGAGCTTATGTTGTTAGAGACATGACACATCATTAAAGTATTTTACGCCTCTAAACATTGCCCTCTGACATGCAACCCTGCTTTTTCCCCCTTGAGCCAAGCACATTAAAATATTTTGTTGGTGAATGGTGACAAGACTTGAACTCAGAATCCTCTGCCTTCTCTAATACCATGTTGAATTATGTGAACTGTCACATCTAAAAGTTTGAACTCTCAAATATGGAACATTATTACTAATTTATTTTCTATCCGTAACAGGTGCAGTGAGAAATTGTAAGCATTTGGCTACAACTCTCATCTCAATACAAATGCATGGCTAACTCAGAAATTATTATGGCCTTGACATAGAATATCAGTAACTTAAAAGCAGGAATCTTTCAAAAAGGTGATCTATGTTTTACAACAGTAATTTCAGAAAATCAAAGTTCTATAAACATTGCACAAATTGAATCTGGAACATCTACAGAACAGATGACGCTATTTCACTTAAGGGGGAAGTCCAAATGAAGAATCAGAATTCAGAATCCATCAAAATAAGCAAGCATAAATGCAGAGATGAAAATCAGTATGCATAGGTTAAAAGAAAAATGCATTTACATCACTACTTTATTTCCATTTATTTAGCAAGTGCACTTTGCTTAGAGATGCACTAAGAAGGTGATGATCAAGACATACACATCTACTGGGAAAAAAAAAAAGATACATGCAATAGACAGAAAACCGCAGAAATATGATACTTACCATCGGACCTGGGATAGGCATTCCTTGGATGGGCCCAGATCCAGGCATTGAAGACTGAAGGCCAGGCATGTTTACTTGTTGTAGTTGATGTGGTGGCCGAGGTAAATGAGGATGTGGCATTATAGGTATATGTGGAGGCTGTAGCTGTGGCAAATTCGATGGTTGCAAAGGAAGAGAAGTCATTTGTTGAGGTAGTGACTGTGGCTGCTGAGCTTGCTGCATGTTTTGTTGATATGTTTGCTGCTGATTACTTGCAAGAAGAGATGGATGGGGACCAGGAGGAAGAGGAGGAGCTCCTAAAGGCATTGATACTGGCATTGAAGTCTTCTGTTCTGCTTGAGATGATGAATCAAGTGATGGGATAGACAGTGGCATTGCAGCTCCAACTCCAGGTATTGTACCCTCATTTCGTAACATACCAGAGGCAAATGCTCCAGGAGTTGATGGGGGCTCAGGACCCGGAAAATTACCAGGCATGAGACCAAGAACATTGTTTTGCTCACCCAAACCTGAAATCAACCAAAACATCTGTGCTGAGGCTATTTAAGCATTATAGGTTGGTAGTTCAATGTGATTGTCAAACTAAGAACATTACGTGCCAATGGACAATAAAAAACCGATAATCTTTCAAGAAATTTCTTTATAACCAAGCTGATTTTTTCCCTGGTCTACAAAGCCCAGTGCCCCCTTATACATGTACAATAAACTGGTATACAATCTAAAATAAAATAAACTAATAGCATAAAAAAAATAAAAACAACAGCTGCATGGACAGGAATTAGTAAACACCTTGCTGTCCTAAATTGAATTTATCACGAGCAGAGTCCCCAGGCCTATTTCTGCACCAGAACTTTGTTGTCTGATCATTGCTGCCACTGCATCAGCAAAAAAACTGATTAGTTGCCTGCTTAGGTTACTCCAGTTATGTCTTATGTTGATGGAATTTTATTCCTGTTTGCATAGTACCTAGTCGATAAGGCTCAAAGATCTCCACAGTTCTAAAGAAGATAAGAAATATAATAACACAGCAAGAAAAGCTAGAACCAGACACAGAAAGACAATGCCAGTTCCCCTCTCACACACACGAGAGCCTGTCGAGGCTGTGCAGAATTTAAATAAACATAAACACAACCAAGCCCAAAATGCAAGTAAGCACTCATAAAGTTACCTGCCCAAGAAAGGTTTAAAGAAAATGATGGAATTTTACAGACATAGATGGAGGATTGTCGCAGCTTGCATCTGGTGGACAATCTGGAAATGTTTTGAGGAAAATAGCAATTCAATACAGAAGATGAAATTGAATTGCAGTATACTTCTTTTGTTTTTGGCGTAAACAGATTTACGTAGAAGATATTGTTTCAATCATAGTAATCCTTGGATTTTGCTAGGACTGCTGAACAGTATTCTTCCATTTGTTCCTTTGTAAATATGGTTTCAGTACCACCAATGTACTGGTTTTAATACAACTGTAACTATCTCAAAAAAAAAAACAATAGAGAGCTCATGAAGGAGACTTCCTTTTAACTCTGATAATAATGATATATACAACAACATACCCAATGGAATCCCACAAGTGGGGTCTGGGGAGGGTAGA
>DF360578.1:92078-113009 GCA_000787875.1 Solanum virginianum
GAAAATGCAATCCATTCTTGCTGCCAGACAGATAACAAGAAATGGAGAAGTGATGAGGAAATTGCATATCAAGTATCACCTTTCTTATGCTTCAACATTTTTTCATCTTGCTTCCTCTTATAAAATGAATGAAAATAATACATGGGTAACAATAATTCAACATGAATATTGAGTTGAAAATCTTCTTTTTCTCCAAGTAGATAGAAACTATATGAAATAATGACTAAAGAGGTCCTCCCTAAAGAACACAAAATTGTATGCTCAAATGACTCCTCTCCAGACCTGCAGTTTCAACTAATATTTTCTCTCCCCCAGTTTCAACTAATATTTTCTCTCCCCCTTTCCCATTAAAATTACAGTCAATTTACAATTTTCAGTATCTACACGTATTTTTTCAGATTAATGAATTACGCAGTAGCAGTTTAATACTTAACTCAAGAAAATAAAAATAGAAGAAGTAGAAGGAGAAAAGTTGCAGCTTCCTTAAAACAACATAATTTGATGACTAGATTTTTGATATTTCCTACCAGCAGCATGCTCAGCTGAATCAATAATAACTGAGAAGTAAAAGAGTAGATAAAACATCAGTAAACAACACATACAGTCATAAGAAGGATGAGGAGTAGGTCCAGGTGGTGGAGTATTCAGAGTACTGGAGGATGCCGATGGCTGCCGCATCATGGGAGGTGGACCTGGTGGAGGTTGTGGACCCCTTGGAAACTCTCCAAAATGTGGAGGGTGTTGTTGTTGGTGTTGTTGCTGATGTTGTTGCTGATGTTGTTGCTGGTGTTGCTGCTGGAATTGTTGCTGTGGCAGTGGCGGGTTCTGGTGCTGCTGGTGCTGATGAGGATCACCACTCACCATCATAGTTGCAGATCCAAGATTTCAAGTTTATGGATTCAAAATTCAGCGTTCTAGGACAATGACTTTGAGTTAATATACAGTAATAATCGGACCAAGAATCTGGTATTGATATTCAACACATATTTGAAAAAGTTAACGACTACCTAAACACAAATATGTCAAAATATAAACATCACCATTACAATTAGCCCATTGGATTTGTTATGTTTCAAAAATAAACAATAATTACATTCATTAGATACACATTCAAACACAATAACCTTTGATTTTCTTCAAACAATGACTGGCTAACTATGCAAAATACCTAACAGAGAGCTTGCCATATCCAAATTCAGGGAGCTCCAAGAACGCACCCAGAAAATTCATTTCAACAACACACACTGGACTTGGAGGACTAGAGGATCTTTCAAGGAGAGTAGTACTGTAATAGCATATAAAATATACCTCTAAATAATGATAAATGGGAAAACACGGATTTACATTCTAAATTTCTCATTTTCAATATGAACACACAAAAAAAAAATATCAGACCACTAAAAGAAAACCCTGGAATCAATTCGCATAATCATGACGGTCTGAAATTTTACAAATAATTTGTCAACCTAAATTCTTAGAATATAGTGCGACACAACTAAGCGGCAAACAGAAAAAGAAAACAAAAGTAGCAGGTGTACCAGTTACAGAAACGTCAACGAACTCGGCACTCTGGTAAGAAGGCCCGTCAGCTAGTGCTGCGATGGCTGGCTGCAGGAAGTAAAAAGGGTTTAGGGTTTATAAACTAAGAGTGAAAGAGAGAAGAGAAGGAGTAACAACGAAAAATCTTCGCCGTAAGAGCAACGGCGAGGGGAGAGCGATGTATTCGCCGGCGAGAGAAACGGAGGGTGTTGGAGCAGTAGATAGGTTTGGGAGTCAGTGTGGGCTCATTTTGGAGTCCGTTTTCGTGTAAATGGAGATTCGGACATCGGAAAGTGAAGTGAAAATCTTCAAGGCCCAATACCAAAAATTTTAGAGGGTCAAAGTATATTATATTAAAAAGATATTTGTCGATAACAATTAAAAAAAAATGTTGAACACTTACAATGTATTTATAAATATAGTTGGAAATACGTATTATAGAGAACTATTTATAAAATATATATATAACAAAAAATTTATTGAATAATATATTTATCACACAATTTAATACACATTGTATCAATTTCTTACATTACAAGCACAATATATTTTTTAACACTTATAATATATTTATATTAAATGGACAATTCACTTTTAATTGAAGTGCGTATTTATCATAATATTACAATATATTGTTATAAATGATAATAATGAAAAAATCGCTAAAATCAGTAATTATTCATTAAAAAAGTATAACACCTTATAGAAACACATACATTAAGGGATGGTTTAGTTGGAAACAAATTATTTCGAAATTACTTATTCAAAAATAATTTATCTCGAGATAAATTATCTCACTATATATATGAGATAACATTGTCATGATCCGAAATCAGGTGTAATGGCACTTACCCTCTCCAGACCTGCAGTTTCAGGTAAGTCAGCCTAAACAGTGATTTAGAGATAAGCACAAGGAACAGAAATCATAATCTAAAATAATTCCAAAATTTATGTTACATACACAGGCCACTACTTTGACATTATTCAAAGAAAATTTATACGAGTCTTAGTGTCGTTGCTTTTCAAATAGAACAAAAACCATATGTAAACAGAAGTCCGAAGGGCCACCGAAAAGATCTAGCTACTACCTTTCAAACTATCTCAGAGCTCGGATCAAGCAGGAATGAAAAGATCAGGAGGTATCGGGCTCAATACCTATATAAGTGTAGAAGTAAAGGTGAGTACCCAACATTATGGTACCCAACAAATATATTCTAGACCTAAGTAAAGCAATAAAGAACACAAACACTCCTTCCACTCCAATCACATACCTCTAACTATAACCCTGCATACAAGAAAACCCAGCACGTATAACATATACAAATATATATACACTAGATATTGGGGCCCCAACCATTACGGGCCAAATATATGTTATTTTTGAAATTTCAATTTATGCGATACAAATAAATTTAGAGACTCAATAATTATATCACAAATTTGATACCCAATATATATATCATTGATACCATAAAATATATTTATGGACGGATATACTAGATAGATCACAAATACTCTGGACATATCAGTGCTCTCTCAAGAGGCAATACATAATATACAAATGCTCTATAGTCATAAATGCATAATAAAGTAATGCAATCCTACCTTTTTAGTCGGATAACATAAAAGCATAAGTTGTATTTCTTGATGATTTGCTACACATTTATAAATCTGTATGATATACATTAGCGTATAAAGACTAAACTATCCTTATAAAAATTTGTACAGATAATACTTATTACTCTTGAGCTATGTGTGAAACACATGATTTTTCATGTAAAAATGTTGAGCAGAGAGACAAGAGATATTGCTAATAGATTTGTAACTCGATATTCGCTTGGAACATGAACTTGTAAGACATCAAAATCAATCTTTTTCGAATAAAATAAATGTCAGTTTCTATATTGCGTGTGAGCATGCTGCACACAAGTTATAAATCAAATAAATATCGTTGATATTGTCACTAAATATTATAGACGAATATGAAAAAGACAGATAGGAATATTTCAGTAACACTTGTACCCAAGTAATTTATACAGGACCATGAGCAATTGATACATAATCAATCTCAGCACTTCAAAAAGAAAATAACTGTAATTTCTGAAATGGTAGAAACTCCGAAAATCTAATTATTTAAACTCAAAGAATTCATTAAGGATTCATACTTAAAGACTTTTAATTTTAAGAAAAGAAGAGCGAGGTAGTAGATGGTGCAATAAGGAACGTATCATAGAAAAAAGGAGCAAGGTAGTAGATGATGCAATGAGAAATGTATCATTTACATAGAAAAAAATACAGAAATATAAAAAAAATGATGGATGTAGATTAAAAGTGAGCAATCAAACATGCTACTATGAAAATTACGAGGAAGAAAATATGAGATAACACTTTGAAATCATCTCCTCGAAGCTTATTTTAAGCCACAAAGAACTCTGTTCAATTAACAAACATGATATTGAAATTGTTGATGAACAAAAGCAACACGTTTCCTCATGTACACCAGTCAAATGGCTTAAATACTATGTCAATTCAAATGGTATCACATAAAATAAAATAAAATAGAGGGAGTAATAGATAACCAAGAAAAATAAACGCTGACTTAATTTATTTTGGAAAAAGTGTGCCGATAAGAAGAACAACTAATAACACGTAAATGATCATATGTTGATGGCTTACCAAAAAGTAGTTCAAAAGGAATTTTCTAATGAATTACAGAAGATGAACAACAGTAGGTAGTGAATCTACCCAAAATTGAGAGGGAAGACAATCTTTATAAAAATGGAAAGGAAGTAAAATTACTGAGGGTGCTTTGGTTTTAAGTGGGGGAGAGGATGAGGACAGTTTAATTATGCCTTGCATCTATACAAATATTGTAAATTGACAAAATATAACCAGTGAAACAGTACTCAATCTTCATCCAAGCCACGCATTTTTATTGGCTAAAAAGACAATGGTTGCTTGAATTGCTAGTGTTACAACAATCATTTAAAACCACTCAACAACAATCAAAATATATATAATATATACTTCTTTGCCTTTCATTGGACATTAGTATAGTACAAATAACGATAATGCCACTAGTAGTAAACAAGCCAAAGTAAAGATAAAATAGAATTCCCACCTTTGTTTCATTAGAACCAAATTTACTAATACCATAACTCATAAAACTCACTGTATTTCATCAAAACCCACGCCTTAAAGGTAATGACGATGGTTCCTTATGCTCAAGAGCAGCACATCATCGACCACAGGACCACATAGGGAAACAAAATCATCGCTCCTCGTGTGGTAGTAGGTGCTAAGGAACATGATCCTAGTCCTGTTAGCAGTGGCCTTGAAACGGAGAATAGCGCGCTTATATCCACCTTTCCCCTTAGACTCATAAGGGACTTTAATTGTGTCCCTTCCAGCAAAGGCCTCAACAATCATAGAACCTTCACAAGCATTGCTTGCATCTCCAACTTTGAAACTAAGTTGATACATTTTGCCAATAGTGGTTCTTGCAACTTGAGCAATAGCACTTTCTTTACCAGCAACTAGCTCTATGCCTCTCTTGCCATGTGGCACTGAGAAATGGTCAGAGTCCAAGTATTTCACGGCCTTTAGGGACTCAACCATCCATGCTGGCAATGGGGAATGGTCATCTTCAATGTTTGGTGGTACAAGTACTCCCCAACTTGTGTTTGGGAATATGTACGGACCCTCTTCAAAATCTCCATTTTTCAACAAGTTCTCTGCGTAGTCACATGATTTAACATTATATACACAGGCTCATATCTCAGTTAAGAACACAGAGCGAAGCTATAATTCTGCTTACAAGTTCGACAACATTCAATAACCTAATTTTGGCTCAAACTTTATTTTTTCAGTTCAAAAATTCACTCAATATATATAAATAATTTATTCGGAGCCTAATAAATTACCTTTTCTAAAATCTCAAACTCATAAACTCGAAATTCTAATTAAGAGAGTTAATTAAGAATTCACCACAAATATGTGAATGAAAGAGGAAAAAAACAGATAATAGAAACTCCACTAGCCAAGATACAAGTGTTAAATATCCACAAAAAAAATCAAAACAAAGAATCACCGACACAATAGGTTCGACACCAACAAGCACGGCGTGTTAGTTGAACATGTAGTACTCCTCTTTTATTTTACTTGACATCCTTATATTAAAAATATTTTTTTATTTGTTTATCGTTAGTAAAATATGAAAAATTTATCTTTTTTTAAAAAAAGAATATTACCCTTATTTTATATTATAAATAACTATATAAAATATTAGTAATCAAATTTAAAATTCAAAACATAATTATTAACTAGATTAGTTGAATAATATGTAAAGAGGGGGTGTCAAGTCAATATAATCCAAGTATAATGAAGTGGAGGGGGTATATGATACTTAGTATTATTATTACTCCCTCCGTTTCAAGTTAATTGAATTTTTTTAATGATCAAAATATTTGAATTGTTCAAAGTTCATGAATGTTTAAACTTTTTTCATAGTTGCACTTTCATTTATTGAACTTCTTATATTTTTAAAGAGATAAATTATATTACATATTTATGATTTTACAAAGGACAATAATGAAAAGTATAGTGCAAATTTTGTTTTTGAATATTTTTCTTAATATGTATATATTACCTCTAAATTCAATTAAAATGGGACGGAAGTAGTTTTGATCGACTAATATTAATTAATGTATTAAATCCCAGAATGCAGGGTAACATATTAAACACAACAAAGTATGGAATTTGGATAGAATTAGCAATTAATTATCACTTGAAATATACTTGAATGTGCATGTCAAAAATGATAAATTAGACATTCCGTCCACAGAGTAATTTAATATCTAAATTATTACTCGAATTGAATAATGGGAAATTATCCATTCATGCGTCCATAGAGTAACCTAATGGACAAAGAATTAAAATTTGGGTCCCTTTTAGCAACTGGTGCCAGCGTTACATGTACTTCAAATTTAATTATTTTTCTTCTCCAAATTAATTAAAATTCGAGTACACACTTTAGAGTCTTGTAATAATTTTTCCCAAAAAAGATTTTAAAAAATCTCAAGGATCCAACAACTAAATTAATGACTTCATATTAGGTTTCGTTAAAAATCCACAAGCGACTTCACTTGTAACAATTACTACAAGTTATTCTCTTCAAAGTTCAATTGAAATTGCTTAGTACTAAAATGCATAAAAATCTTATTGGAAACATTAATTCCACATGTTAACTAAGGAGTCGGGAATAACTTTTCAAAATTAGTTATTCTGGGATTAGCTATCTTCGGATAAGTTATCCCACCATGTGTATGCGATATAATTTATTTCGTCACTATGGTATGAAGGGTGGGACAAGTTATCCCAAACTTAGCAACCAACCAACATACCAATATTTTATCTCTTCACTATTTTATTATCACATGACTATTTATTTTTATCCCTCGTACCAAATCACTCCTAAAAGTTAATAGTGATGGAGAAATGTAAACCCTACCTCCAGAAAAGCAGTAGATAAGAAGAATGGTCCAAACAGACAACATCATGATCATGCAAGATCACCTTTTATTTTTGGGCATGTGTGAGTATGTGACTTTTTCTATAGGTGTCCAAAACAAGATACTAAATCCTAGTACAAGTCTATGTAATATATTCATTCACCTAATAAATAATTGAATCATATACTAAAATCATTTAAGCATGTGTCTATTTCCAGATTTCATCAATTATTTCAAAATATTGTACTCAATCAGATAAGTGAGATGTAAAACTTACGATTCGTGGCCCTAGGAGGATATAATGTACGAATGGCGATTGAATCGATAAGAGGACCGCAAGCAGGATCTTCCTCAACTCCTGGATTATGAAGCAAGATCTCAACCTGATGAAGTTCAGCTTGAAATGCCCAAGCATATGAGTCCCAACCACTACTACTGTACAACGTTTGGATAGGCAATACTCCGAAATCGGGCGTAACGGATACGTTGATGCGTTCCTCTTGAGCACATGTTCGGGCAGCACTGAATGTTAAGGAATAGTACATTCCTTTTGTAACGTTCAGTACTTGCTTGATCGATGCTTCGTTCCCTAAACGAACCGCAGCGTAGCCCTCTGGCACGACTAGAAGCATGTCGCCTTGTTTTTGGCCCGCTTTTATGTACTCTACGAATCCGGAGATTGACCATTCCGGTATGGCATTGTGCTTTAGAACAATCGTGCCGTTTAAATCACTTTTTGATGGAGGCATTTCAAAGTTTCCATTCTTTAATAATCCTGAAAAAATTAAAATCATATTTTTACATTATGTTCAAGTAGGATCAACCCCAATTAGTCAGGGACAAAAATTATTATATTTGACTGAGGAAAGAAACAAAATAGTCAGGGATATGGACTGAAAATCCCTTGAAACGATGAGTAAGAATATTGTGTGAAGAGAGTCATCCATATCCACGTCTGAATATTAATTTTTTAAAGATGAATACTTCCTCCGTAAGTAATAAGAGAGGAATAGGTGTTTGTGCAAGATCCAAATCCCAAAGTAGGGACAACAGTAATAAGAATGTGATTGCACCACCTTTCCCCGTAAATATTCAATATTTTAATCTTTTTTGTCAATAGAATTATGCACTACCCAACCACTTACCCAATTATTCATTCATAATATAAAAATAACCCGTCTATATATATTTTACTCGTTGTCTGCAATACTAGCTTCACTACTTTTGGCGTCCTATGTTGCTAGGAATGAGCTAGAGGTGTCAAAATTAAACTCAATTCTTTCAATTTATTAAAATTTAAATAGATTAATAATTCACCTATATATTAGCTCAATCCATCTGAACTCTATTTATTTCAGTTCATTTAAAAGATTAATATTCAATCCGAATTGACTCGAAAGATCTTGTCAAAATATTTTTAAAATATTCTTTTTTAAATTCGATATGCTTTTATATAGCCAAAATAAAGAAAATATAATTTAATAAAATACTAAAGTATTGAAAAAGAACAAATAAAGTAAGTACAACTTAATAAAAGTTGGACTGAATTGGATCTTTAACCCGCTCTATAATCTATTACCCAACTCATTTTGACCTAAACAAATTTGAATTTGATTGAATCTTGACCCTTCTATTATTTTAATCTATTATAATTTGCTCAAATTTTAACCTAATTCATTTAATTGCCACCCCTGCCAGCTCACAACCCAGGGGCAGCTGTGAAATTAACCTACCATTTACCAAAAAGTCTCATGTCTTTTCACAAAAATAAAAAAATCCTCCAGAATCAAATTGCAAGACCTTTTTCCTCACAAAATCCAATAGGAGGAGTCACTCAAAAAGCCAGTAAGCAGCATCATGTGCACAGCTCGTGCTCCTTTACCAGTAGTAGCTTTCACTTTCAGCTGATATGACAGCCATATCTATACAATATCCCTTTGCATTCAAAAACCCAATGGATAATAAACTAATCCTTCTCACATTTTGATACTAACTAAAAAAGTTAAAACTAAAGTTATTCTTATTACAGTAGAAGTACTTTTATGAAATATCAATATATATTTGGCAGCATACTTTCTGCATCTAGCAAAAAAGTTCATCAAGTAGAGCCTTATGAAATGTGCTCTCACCGTTTTCTATGGAGTATTTATTTTGATTTAATTTGACACAAATATTGTTTATTTAAATTTTATGACTCTAATAAGAATATATAAAATATAATAAAATATTTTTAATTTATCATCTTAAATATATTATTGAAAAAGTAAAAATTTTTGTAAAAGAATATGTTTTAAAAATAATCAAATAAATAAATTGAAAGAAAAAAATATATATTTTGGAGTGATGGAGGAGAAAAAGTTTTTGTGGTTAGGAGGTACCTACCTTGTCCGTATTTTTTATTTTAATTTGTTTAAAAAAAGAATGATTTTTTTTCGTTTTAAAAATATTTTAATTTTAATTTTCCACGTGATAGGTTTAAAATTTTCATATATTTGACATAATTATAATTTACAATCACAAAATTAAAAATATTTTTTATTTTCTCAAAACTTTGTGTCAAACTAAACTAAATCATTCATTTAAAAATAGGACTACTTTTCTAACTGCTAATTACTGAAAAAATTATGTTATAAATCATATATTTTTCATACATTTTTCAACAAATTAGCTCATTAAAAAGAATGCTATAAAAAAGTAATTTTTCATGTGAAAAATATTGTACTATATTTTTTCCCTCACTGATTTAACAAAAATCTAGCATGACACAATATATAAATTGACCCCTTAACTTGGAACGAAATTTTAAATTAGAATTCAAATTTTTAAAGTGCACAAATACACTCCAACTTGCTCATTTTTTATCAAATAGGCACAGTTGTGCAATAACCCATGCACGTGAGAGTGAGATATACTCTCTATGATATAAATTTTTATGTCCAACTCACTGTGTCAGGTCATAAACTTATTCCACCTATTTATATTTTTTTTAAAAAAAAATTCACATCATCTAACACTATTCCACTTATTTATAATTAAAAAAAAATAAAATAAACATTTGTGATTGGCCAAAATAAATTTATTTTATGAAAAATTTAATTTTTTTAAATTTAAATCTTTTACTCCACCTTAGACCCCCCACCTTCCACTCCCAGCTCCATAAAAAAATAAAAAATTATTTTACAAAAAATTCAAATTTTATAAATTTAAATTTTTTACTCCACCTCGGACCCTCATCCCCCTCCCCCACTCACCCCCAACCCCCGCCCACCCTCACCCCCTCACACACAAAAAAAAGTATATTTACAAAAAGTTCAAATATTAAAAATTTTACAAAAAATTCAAATATTTAAAACTTTAATTTTACAAAAAATTTAAATTTTAAAAATTTTAATTTGTTACTCCATCTTGAGCCTTATCTACCCCAACCCCACCTCCCAAAAAATTTAAATATTTATTTTCAAAAAATATTTCAAAAACTAGAAATTATAAAATATTTTTTTAGTGTCAAAAGCTAGAATTTTTTTTAGAAGATTAGTACTAGAAAGAAAAAAAAATTATATTTTAATTTAAATAATAATAATTTATATATAAATGGACATAGTAGGGATAAAAATGACAATTCAAGCCTTTTTTACTGTTAAAATTTTCAAAAAAATAGCACTCACGCGTCCCTTTTGTGTGTAACACACATGTTTTGCCATATCAGCGTCTTATGTTTACCTGATAAAAAATGGACAAATTGGAGTGTCTATTTGTATACTTTAAAAGTTTGAATTCTAACTTAAAATTTTGCTCCAAGTTAAGGGTTCAATTTATGTATTGTGCCTTTTTTAATACCACCGATGTTTTCAGGAGAAAATTTTAGTGAAAAATAATGATTTTTTAGTAGTTTGAAATACAGTATTGCTTCTTTTGAAATGACAAAAATGACCTCCGTGACTGGTCCAATAGAGCTAGTAGCTCCTTTGTCCTGGAGTGGTTGCTTGCTCATTTAAATCTGACAACACCAATTATCACAAAATTAAAGGCCTCTCACTCATAACTGACTCTTGGAACCAACCCATTAGTACTCTGCTTTTCCATTTTTCATTCCTTTTTATAAAAATAAATAGATATATGTCCTTTAATTTGTCTGTGCTTCTGTATTTATTGATAATTTCCCAATTTCTTTCCTTTTAATCTGTTTCCCAGAATGGACGAGTAAAAATGAACAGTTTTACCCATGCCATTATATTTTTTCAAAAACGACTCTAGTATACTAAACACTGTTCAACTGAAATCTACTTCAAAACATTAGCACAATTACAAGCTCTAATTTCAAGTAAAATAAACAACAAAACCATCGTTGTTTAGAAGTTTTTTTTTTATTAAAAAATGATATTTAACGATACGAATGTTAATTCCCATTAAAAGCTGTATGGAAGTGATTAATGTCATTTCCAGAGTACCAACATTTCATTAAATACCGAGCAAAGCAAACAACTAAATAGATTCTGTGAATTATATATTAAAGTTTAACAGTAGAAGTAGATATTAAAATCATGATTAATGGAGCTAACTAGGAAAAATAAAGAAAGTATTACCATCAATAACGGCTAAGGAAATGTTGGAAGCGGCGCAGAGTAGCACCACCAGCAGTATTGCTATACTTGAGCTCTTCATCTTTTTTCCTTCCAACTTGTAAATAAGAAGAAGAACAATAATGGGGGTAAGAGGAAGAGGAAGAAGAAGACGGATTGCTTGGATTTGAATTTCGGCTTCCCCTTTTATGCATGTTTACTTTCAATAAGGCCCTTCCGTTTTACTGAAATTGCAGATCTGTCCTTAGTTACTAGGATAATATTTCATAAAATAAATTCATTGTATACTATTCATATTCTTTTGTTTCGTAATGTTTAATATAAAATTATTTTATATTATATATTTTAAAGTGATATATATTTCTAATAAATATTATACATTATACATAATAATGAATAATATAACTAAAAGTAAAATTATTAATAAAATACAATTAAATATTATAATTAAAAAAATATTTTAAATTCTAAATAAATATTTAACTTTTAAGATCACTACATTGCTCTCATAAATGCCCTATTAATGCATTATGCAGTTCAAAATGAACTTCTTTATCCTTAAACTTTTTTATGACAATAATTTTATCTATTGTCATTTCTACAATATGAATTGAACCCTTCAACACATTTTGAATTGGTGCATTAAGATCACGCTCATCCTCAGTTATCATATTGTGCATTATATTACATGAAGTTAATATATTACGTAACACTTTTTTTTCCAAAAAAACGTGACGGTCATGCGATAATTGTAAAACTCCAAATGCACGTTAACATAATATCATCTCCTAACTTATCAATATTTTCATCAAATTTAAATGAGTATATTTCAAGTAACTCTACATCTTCACAACGACTTAGTGAAGTATAAAAAGCTAAAATGAAGAAAAAAAATTGATGAAGATATTTCATCGCTTCTCAAAAAATGTCGAATTACAAAATGATTCAACTTGCTGAGATGTTGGTAAAATTCGAATTTAAAGAAAAAGCTAGACAGGAAGTTCAAAGATAGAGCTTTAAAATTAAAAGAATATAAGGAAAAACAGTTATATAATTGAATTTGGATGGTATTATTGATCCAAATGTTTGTGAATTTGTTCGACAAGAACAAATGGAATGAATTCGAATAATTAGAAGAAAAGTTAATAATTTCAGCTATTGCAACCATAGTCATAGTATTTTCAACCCCATACAATTCATATTTTAATAGTATTGGTGGATATGAAAAGAATATGTCAAGTTATTGTTATAATTTTTTAAAATTATTATGTTTTGTTGTACTTTTTAAAAATTAATATATATTATTTATATTTCAATTTTGATCCATGTTAGTTACTACATTATTGAATGTTTATTATTTTAAAGTACATTGTATTATTTATCTAATAATTTATGAGTTTGTATTTCTTATTTTTGTGAAGGCAAATTATAGTTATATCGAATTATAATAGATAGTAGAATCAAACATAAAGTCTAAAAAAAAGCAAATATGAGAAAATTAATTTACAAAAAGCTATCTTTATATGTAAAAATAATATTATATAAAAAAATAATTAAAATATACAAAGATTTTAATAAATAATATTAAAATATTCAATAAAGTAAATTAGCGTGACGAATAGTATTACATCAAAAACAATCTCTTTTCCGTATGTAAACGCAATCTCTTGAATTTCAGTAGCAAAGTGAATCTTTCTGCTTGTTGTTCCTCTCTTGTTAGTGCACTCGTGGTATGGATTTGTAGTAATACTCATGAGAATAGCGCTAACGGCGATCTTTCTTAGCGACGAATTTTTTTTTAATTAAGTGTTCTTTTATTTTGTTTTACATGTAAAATATTTAATAATTAAATTTATATATTTTTTAATTGATGAAGTAACTAATTTTGTAATAAATTTATATCTCAAATTTAATATTATTTTATTTTATATGAATAATGAGATAAATTAATTCAAAAATCATAATTTTGAGGTAACTTAATTCGTGAGTCAAATGGCCTCTAAGAGCAAATTATTTTTTATTAGAGAATACTTCCTTATGGTATATGATTACATATCTCACTCAAGGAAAAAGAATACTTCAGAATTTATGATTAGAAAACATGGTATTAGATTTCTTTTTGTAACAAGTAGAGTCGTCAAATATAAAATTAGAATTTCAAAATTAATTTTTCAAAAATATGTTTATGAAAAACAAAATAATAAATAAAATAATCGCAAGGAAATGAATAGAGACAAGGGTCGTTTGGTACGAAAAATTAGCATAGATAGTGTTATTTTGTTGATTGAAATATTTTATAAGATTAGTTACCACACACACATGATAGTAACCTATTTCATCATTATAGTAGAAATGTTTAAAAAAAAATTGAAGATTAGGTAATATTCTTAACCAAACACAAGATAAAATAATACTGCAGTCACTTATTTAAAGGTCGATTGGTAGAGGCGTAGAGCGTACAAGAATAATACTAAATATGTTGTATTAGTAGTGTTTAGATTAGCAATACTGAGGTTAGTTAGGCTAAATTTACTTATGTTGGACTAGCCATTATATGGTTTAGTGTATTAAGGACACTTCTATCTTTATCGATATTATCTTTCAAGTACATGTGTTATCATCATATCACGATTTGTTATGTACAAATTATTCACTTTTTATAATATTGAGCAAGATGTATAACAAATACATGTATTAATTATATGATATATTCAAAATCCTACCAAATAAAGGACCTAATAACACGATCATAACACAAAAATATTTGACAAACTTCTAAAATTAGCTTATTTGGAAATGTACTCTTTGAAAAAAATATTTTTGATGAGAAATAATTGTGTATTTGACCAATAAAATTTAAAAATACATTTGAACAATAATTTTTGTTTAATCAAAACTTTTAAATGTATTTTTCAAAAAAATAAATTTTAGGGGAAAAGCTACCTATTTTATCTTTTAAAAAACAACTTCTACTACTTTTTAAAAGCATGTATTATTTCTTTCAAAAGCTTGATCAAATACCTCACTTTTTAAAATAAATATATATTTTCTTAAAAAAATAAATACTCAGAAATAACTTGGCCAAAATACACTAGAATACATGTACTAATTTTCCTTATACATTCCAAATGATGTTTTAGTTGATGACAAGTATATCCCTTTTGATTTAATATATTGTTTTTAGAATTTCTATAAATAGAAATAGAAACTATTTTAGTGGGGAAGATGAAGACAGAAGCTGAATGGAGTCACATGGTGTTCTTCCCCCAACCTGGTACAAAGCATCTAAAGAAATGACATTTTTGGCCTTTGCTCTTCCTCCTCCACTTTTTTTTTTCTTAAAACCAAAAAATTGTTCTTTTATATACAATTTTTTTTCTTAAAACAAAAAAAATTGTTCTTTTATATACAACGAAAAGTATTTAAAAATTGCCCACAATTGACTATAGAGAAACCTTCATTTTTGTTGCATTCTTAAACTTTCAAGGAAGATAAGTTAACGTCAGAAATATAAAAAAGCTTTGTTATACATGTTCATAAGCTATAATTTTTTTTTTTTGTTTTGATTTGATTGTTTTATAGTGATAAATTTTAATTAATTTAAATAAAAATAATCAGACGAATCAAATCAAATTGATTATACGAATTTATTATTTTTTTTTTTTGGGGGGTGGATGAATATAGCCGTAGAGGGTAGTCACGTGAGTTCAATTTTTTTTTTCTCCCAATGAAGGTGCTCTTCTGATGGCTTTCTAGCTTTTATAAGACCTTGCAATGCAACAATTCATCTGACAGTCAATTGCTGTGTATGAATATTACTCATAAATTCTTGTCGTATGGAATAACAATTATTAATTACTTTGATATTTTATTTACGATGTTCAATAATAACCTTAAAAAGGTGAAGTTGTATATCAACCTTATTAATAATCTTGACAACAAGTATTTGTCTATTTTCACTTCTCTGGTTTCGTAACCTTCTTTAGATAACTTAGCCCTTATTTAATAGTACTTCAGAGTTATGTCCTAAATAGGGGTGACAAATTAAGTCCAACTCGTTCAACCCAATTTAACTCGTTGAAGATTAATCTGTTGAAGATTAATTCATTCAATTATTAGCTTAATCAATTTCAACCCATTTAAAATTGGGTTGATATGCAATCCGAATTAATTCGACAGAGATTTTGTTAAAATATTTTCAAAATATTTTTTTTCAATTTGATATGTTTTATATAGCCATAATAAAGGAAAATATAATTTAATTAATGATTAAAATATTGAAAAAAATAAATAAAATAAGTAAAACTTAGTAAAAATTGGGTTGGGTTAGGTCTTGACCTGCTCTATAACCCGTTACTCAATCCATTTTGATCCAACTCATTTTGTCCCAAGCAAATTTGGGTTGAATTGGGTCTTGACCCATATGGTGTCTTGACCCATTATAACTCATTCAAATTTGACCCAACCCGCTCAAGTACTATTAAAGGGAAAATTACTTGAAAAGACATTTCTTAAGACTTAATTATATAAATGCTAGTATTTTTGTAATTACAAATATGAACATTTTATTTACATATATAGCCGTTTTAAAGAATCTTAAAAAGATAATTCTGATTCTAATTTAATAATTTAATTAATTATCTTTTTACCTTAATATAAGAAATAGTATTCCAACATTAATCCTAATATGATGAGAAGAGGATAATCTCAAATTATTATAGAATCCTAGACATTCTTCAACACATTTACCAAATATTTTATTTTGTGATTTTTTCCGCTAGCACATATTTATAGAATCCGTTCCTTCGTTTTACTCTCTCTTGATGTAATCTTAAATTATTATTTTATGCAAGGAAGTTCAGGTATGTATATTGTATAACATTAGTAGATTTTGCTTTCCTTTGTTGTCTTCTCGCCTGAATAGCTATTCATTTGCTTCTTGTTTTGACAGGTGGAGTTGGGATCTCACATATGATTGGGCAGATCAAGTGCGATGAATGTATGAGATTCGAGAACCTTTGCAATTATGATATTTAGTTAAGTTAGTCTTCCAAGAAATGATGTGAAGCAACTAGTCCTAAGTCTTGACCTCAAGTTGGTTCATTCTACATTAGCTATACACCAGTAAAGATTTATGCTGTAGAGCAAATTATAGGAATTAAGGAGTAGAAAACTTTTTATTCAGGGTTTATTTTTAGGCATTTTCCTTTGTCCATTCTATTTTAATGCTTTCAACAATTATGATGAGTTTGAGTTGTATACTAAGCATTTTGGTATAAACTGATCGTCGGTGTAAAGTATATTCTAATATATAAATAAACATATTAATGGTATAAACTTATTATCGGTATAAAATATATTCTAATATATAAATAAGCTTATCAATGGTATAAACTTATTATCGGTATAAAATATACTCTAATATGTAATACCCGCTGTAAACTTATGGATGGTATAAACTTATCATCAGTGTAAAGTATATTTCAGTGTATGATACATGCTATAAACTTATCATCCTAATCTGAGAAAATTATTCAGACGTGGAAAGAAATGGAGTATGGAGCAGACACAATATTAGAGGTATAAAGTATATTTTAATATAAAATATCAGCTATAAACTTATAAATGGTATAAACTTTTAATAAATTATAAATAAAATAAAAAATAGTAAAAAAATTCAAACATCAGAACTAATACGTCAATTATAAAAACTACCCACAAATAGTTATTTGTTATCTTAAGAAGGGGAACACAAGAGTTGTGGTCCCTTAAAAGTCTCCCTTATTCAACATATATTTGATTTATTAAATTTTGATAATTCAAAACTGTTATGAAAGTAAATATTAAATGTATCATAACTAAAAAATATTAAATACGACCATGTATATGTAATTATTTATGCAAAAGTGCCTAGTTATTTTTTTTCCCTAAATTAAATCTGGAGGTGGGTCACATCTACCTAATATCTCAATATTCGTTTTTCTTTTATGGTTTCAAACAATAGTGCATTATTGTATTATCGTCACAAACAAAATCATACGGATATTTGATATTTGATTTTCATTATCTATTTCTAAAATATTTTCATTATCTACGCTATTAACTATATCTGATGGATTAAGAAAAGAAGCTACATAATCTGGATATCATTCCCATCCAACACATCAAAAAACATAAGAAAAGTGTTGATCTGATTAATATCTCAATTCAATTGATTGTTCATATCAATATTAAATTTATCAATAAGTGTCCCATCAATCACACCAGAAATTTATCAATCTCCCATGATCCAAGCTCCATTTTACTTGAGCAATAAAGCTAAGCTTTCAGCGACTCTCATTTAGAAAGTTTAATCTCTATCTTCCAGCGATTGAATGAATAATGATTTTAAAATAAAAAAATAATTTTAAAATCGTATTACATTGGTCCAGAAATCCTCCTCCTCCTAAAGCTCATGTCTCCTATAAATTACAATATTTTTATTTTGTGTGGATAGAAAGTCAGAACTGAGAAGGGGTTTGGTGTGGGCTCATAATCATGAAAATACCCCACAAAAATGCTAGGAAAATCTAGCTGACCTAATCCATGAAACAAATGATCATGGCCTGTTTTTGGGCTTTTACCACACATCTGGGCCTCATTTATTTATGCATGTGGGCCGGGTTTCTACCGCAGCCTCATTTTTTTTTCCTACCGCGCTCACGAAATATACATAATTTGTCGGTTATTATTTTGATGGATGAGTATATTATATAGTATAGAATTTTCAAAAAATAAAAATAAAAATTAGAACACTATTTTGCCCCTACGACTTGTTTGTTCTTTTCTAGTTTTCCTTTATTTATTCCTAATAAAATAATTGATTTTCTGATTTTGGATTTTTTGGAGACAAAAATAAGATATCTGTCCTGTAGTAAATAGTCATCCATGTATCGCTGCAGCAATGTCGGCTGAAAAAGAGATGCATGTGCCCAAAAGGACAAGTTACATTGCTTTGCTTATCAAATTCCGTTTTTCTAAAATTATTACTATTAATCTTTTAAAATAAAGTGGAAGGAATCAATAATATATGGAATATAAATAAACTAAAAAAATATATATATTCCTTATTATTTTTTTAATTTTAATATCTATATTAAAATTTAATTAAAGAATTTGTATCAAAAAGTTCAACATTATGACGGACGATGATGGCAGAACATAGTAACAAGGGTTCATCTGAAGTCCCTTAATGAAAAATTATATTATTTATATAATTAAATATAGTGTGTTAAAAAGAATTAGTAGAAATACTTTTTTAAGTGCTAAAGTTAGTTTTATAAATAATTAGATGTTTGTTTGGAAATGAATAGCGGAACTCGTAATAAAGAGTGTGGCGCGTGTTTCATAAACAATACTCCTTTCGTCCCATATTATAAGGGCACTTTTTATTTTATATGATTATTAAAAAATTATTAATACATCAGTAGACTTTACCATTTTATCCTTTATTTATATTAATGTACATTAAATTAAGTTAGAAAAAATCACTAATACACTAATTAATGGTGAGGATAAAATAGAGAAAAAATAATTAATTATATCCTAATTTAGTAAGTGCCCTTATAATATAAAACAAATATTTATTGTAAGATAGCCTTATAATATGAGACGGAGGGAGTAAGTGCTAACAAAATTAAACTTTTTCTTAATATATTAGTACAAAAAAAGAGAGACCAAAATCATGAATAACGGATAAGAAATTGAGAGGAAATTAAGAATATTTTGGGAATTAATATTCCCTCCGTCCCATAGTATAAGATCATTTTATCATTAATATATTAGTTGACTTTACCATTTTACCCTTTATTTATATCAATGTACATTAAATTAAATTAGAAAAAATTATTAATACACTAAGTAATGGTGGGGGTAAAATGAAAAAAAATTAATTCTATCCTAATTTAGTAAGTGGACATATAATATGGGACAAATATTAATAGAAAGATGCTACTAATTAATGATGAGAGTAAAATGAAAAAAAATAAATTAATTCTATCATAATTTAGTAAGTACGCTTATAATATGAGACAAATATTTATAGTAAGATGTCCTTATAATATAGGACGGAGGAAGTAAGTGCTAACAAAATTAAACTTTTTCTTATTATATTAGTAAAAAAAAGAGACACTAAAATAATGAATAACGGATAAGAAATTGAGAGGAAATTAAGAATAATTTGGGAATTAATAGTATATATTAAGGATACTAATAAATATTTTGGTTAAATCAAGAGTGTTCGTAAGTTAAAAAATCGTCAATTGAGATGATCAATTTATGACTTTTATATAAATACATAAACTCACTAACAAGGAGTATAAATAGGGAAATGTTATTTGGCTATAAAATTTGGCTCAAAATTTGGTCACAGTGATAAAACAATGTGTTCATATTATAAAATAATTTTTTTTGAATATTTTTGTCCTTTGTCGATAAAATTAAATTAAATTAAATATATTTTTTTCTCACACTATTTTCAAAACATTGAAACTAATTAGTAATTAATTATCTGATGATTTCTAATCAAACATTCAAAAAGGAACCATAACGCTTCCCTATATTTTTTCTTAAAAATAAATATGTTAATATTTATAACTTCCATAAATACACATTTTCTATTAAAAAAAATAACTTTCTTAAATACTTGTTTCTTTTATAATTGCTGCAAATTGGCCTAATGCCACTACAGTAATATATATATATAAAAGATTTTTTTCCTTTTTTAAAATAAAAAATTCATAAAGAATACAAAATTTAAAGTGATAATTAGAATATAAAGTTTAAAATTTAATTACAAGATAAACTCACTAATAATATTAAATTCAAAATAAATTTAACTCACACATAAATTTAAGATTTTTGACATATTCACACTTAAAAAATGAAATAAAAATAAGAAACTCATATAAGAATAAACAAATAGATCTATAAGGGAGATATTAAGATTGAAATCAAATACTGAAAAATTACATGTGAAAAATATTAAACATTCATCTTCACTTTACGATATGATCAAACATATCGTTACTGAAATCAAATATTGGAATCACGTGTGAAAAATATTAAACATTCCTCTTAATTTTAGGATATGATCAAACATATCGTTATATGAATTTTATTTTAGTAAAATATTAAAATAAACAAATTGAGCCATATATTGACCTTAGTTAATAACAATTCAAAAGAATCATGTATTAATGTTATAGTTTTGTGTCCATGTGTTATGTCTATTTGATAACTTGTGAATCATTACCTATATTTAT